>VSMD01100834.1:0-31131 GCA_008750895.1 Mirza zaza | reverse complement strand
TGCGTTGTTTGCTGAGGAGCCAAGCTGTGTGGTTGGCTGCAGGTGGCCTGCACCTTTGCCCGCCCCGAAGAGTTCAGATGCCTGGGGCTGCTGAGCCCTTCCCCTACTTTTCCCATTTTAAGGAAAAGAAGATTAAGTTAAACCCTCTGGCAATGACCTGCCGGGGCTTCCACACTCAGTCCAGGAGTCAGGAGTGGGTGAGCAGGAGTTCAGGACTCAGGTGAGCAGGTGGAACGTGCCCACATCAGTCGTCCTTGCCGCCCACACCTGGCCTCCCTGTGGTGGCCTTTGGAGGCCAAGGCTGCTGCTCCCCGGGTGGAGGGCCTGGGATTTGCCCTTGCTGGCCCATTTGGTGCTGGGTGGAGCTGTCCTCAGCCTTGCTGTTGACTCTGACCTTCCAGGATCACTGTCTGCTCCCCTGCCTGTTGCTCCTCATTTTCTGAGTCCAATCAAAGGGCGGGTTAGTGTTTTTCTAAAAAAAAGGATAGCCGGCAGCTCCATACTGTTAGATGGGGGCAGGAGTGGTCCACATGGAAATCACTACCACAAATGCTAATGGTTCAGCCCAGAGATCTAAACAGCTGAGTTCCACGCCTCATTTTCAGACTCAAAGACTGAGATGAGCACGTCTGAGTCTTCATCTCTCCAGCTGGGAGGACAGGACCGTGATTATACTAATTAAACAGTGCTCTTGATTTGGGCAATAGCAGTGTCCCAGAAAACCAACAAGTTCTTTTAAATATTAGCTTTCTTTTCATGGCTTTTTTTTCCCCCCTCACAATGCCTGGTTTCTGAGATAGTGCTGTGGAAAGGGCTGATTTTCAGCTGCAAGATTGATGTTCTTTAGACCCTCGTATCATCGGGCTAGAAGTACAGAGAGGCGTCGCCCTCAGCCCTGCCCACCTGGGGAGAGTAACCCGCCTTCTGTCCACTCCCACAGGACCGGCCGGCCGTGCAGCCACACCAGCCAGGAGCTGGCCCCCGAACCCCCTCAGAGGGACGTGCCGGAAAGACGGAGGCGGAAGACTCAGCAGGGGCTGGTCCTGCGCAGGGGGAAGAGGCAGAGTGAGCTGTGTGCGCCTCCTTGGTGACGTGGGTGAGCGATGAGAGAGGCGTCCCAGACGTGTGTCAGTTACCCTGCATCGTGTCCTGGAAGGTCAATTTACTCCTTAGAAGGAAACTAAGACCCAGAAATATAGAGGGTGACATAGAAATTTCTAGAAACTATTCTTAAAAGAGAAGTCATGTTTTTTAAATTGAGCAGAATTTTCATAGATTTCGTCATTTCTCATATAAACTAGTATTTATGATTTAGTTAAAACAGTGATTTCCATTGGAAAGTAGGAAAATATGGAAATAAAACATAGAAGAAAATTAATATTAGTGTGAATTCTGAAGCACTTCAGTGTGTTGTGAGAATAGCATCCACTTTGGTGTTTGCAATATATTTGAGCAAACGATCTGTCAGAATCTGCATTTCGTCGTGACCACAGTGTCAAGGAAAGAGCAGGTCTTGTTCGGTCACAGCCTTTGTGACTCGGCCACATCTGCAGAGCCTGTTGCACACCAGCCCCCCGGCAGGAGCCTCTGTGCTGTGAGCCCCGCAGCCTGGCCACGAGGTTTCTCCGTCCCTTGGTGGACGTGCTCCTCGTTCATAACTGTTGTGGTTTAAGGGTTTGCTGAAATAACAGAAATTGCCTTTATTTGGGAAAGAAATACTCGAGGTGCAGCATCTAGAGCCTGTCTTTTTGAGATGTAGGCACTTTATTTTTAAATAATTTAAAGTAGCTTTCTGAAACTATGCATTGTGTAGTATGGGGTATTACACATATTCTTTGCAGTGAAATTTTTAAATGTTACTGTATTTTTGGCACTGCGCTTTCAACTGTTTATTAAATAAAAATTTTGTTGATATAAATTTTAAGTCCTAAAGTTACAGTACTTTTCCTATATAGGACTTTACATAAAACAATAATTGCGTTTTAAAATGTGGCTTCAATTACCTGAATATTTTGCTGTTTACATCCATTCCTTGTTAATGTGAAGTGTTTGTATTTATCAAAACCCTAAGAATTCATCACTTGTCATTAAAAAGCCTGTGACTGCTGGAGGTAGAGAGTCAATCTGTGGCACAGCTGTGCTGTCACTCTTGACTCCCTGGCCCCAAATCTCGAGGGGAGTGGGAGAGAAGGCCTTGTGGGGGGTTGAGCAACGCCCGTGCCACCAGTGGGGCTAACCGAAAGCTGGATGGAAAGTATCTGGGACTTTGCGGGCCACGTGGACCTTGCCACAACTCTCGCCTCCACCGTGGCAGTGAGGAGGCACCTTTGACAGCACCTGGGCGGTGGGTGAGACTACATTCCAGTAAGACTGTGTCCAGCAGAGACACGCAGGCCAGGCCTGCAGACTCCTGCCCAGGGAGCGGGCCAGGTCAGCTCTCCCAAGTTGTGGCCACTGGGGTCCTCCCTGCACGTTTGCCTTCGATCCTGAAGACTCGCAGACCCAGAACCCAGGGCTGAGTGTGTCTTCGGTCCTGTGCTTGTGGGCTCCTTTGTCTCCGGTGCGTCACGTCCCCTGGAGTTCTGCCTGGAGAATTGCCAGTTTAAAACAGTGATTATGCCTTTTGGTCTCAAGATCCCTTTTCATTCTTAAAAATTATTGACAACCCTTGGCTGGGCGCAGTGGCTCAAGCCTGTAATCCTAGGTCTCTGGGAGGCCGAGGTGGGTGGATCATTTGAGCTCAGGAGTTCGAGACCAGCCTGAGCAAGAGCGAGACCCCATCTCTACTATAAACAGAAATAAATTAATTGGCCAACTAATATATATACAAAAACTTCGCCGGGCATGGTGGCGCATGCCTGTAGTCCCAGCTACTCGGGAGGCTGAGGCAGCAGGATCGCTTGAACCCAGGAGTTTGAGGTTGCTGTGAGCTAGGCTGACGCCACGGCACTCACTCTAGCCTGGGCAATAAAGTGAGACTNTTTTTTGAGACAGAGTCTCACTTTATTGCCCAGGCTAGAGTGCGTGCCGTGGCGTCAGCCTAGCTCACAGCAACCTCAAACTCCTGGGCTCAAGCGATCCTGCTGCCTCAGCCTCCCGAGTAGCTGGGACTACAGGCATGCGCCACCATGCCCGGCGAAGTTTTTGTATATATATTTTTAGTTGGTCAATTAATTTCTTTCTGTTTTTTTTTTTAGTAGAGACGGGGTCTTGCTCAGGCTGGTTTGGAACTCCCGACCTTGAGCAATCCACCAGCCTCGGCCTCCCAGAGTGCTAGGATTACAGGCTTGAGCCACCACACCTGGCCTAAAAGAGCATTTTTTTATCAGCCAGGTTACAGTTGTTGATGTTTCCAGTATTTGAAATAAAAGTAAATGCTTAAAATACAGTATACAAACATACTTTCCATTTAGCCGTCAAAGTTTGTTACCACACATCATGGGGCCTCTGGAAACGCCACCGGGCCTGGCCCATGTCCTAGTCTTAAAAGTAGTTTTGAGGCCAGGCACAGTGGCTCACGCCTGTAATCCCAGCACTCTGGGAGGCCGAGGCGGGAGGATCACTCAAGGTCAGGAGTTCAAAACCAGCCTGAGCAAGAGCAAGACCCCGTCTCTACTAAAAATAGAAAGAAATTAATTGGACAACTAAATATAAATAGAAAAAATTAGCCGGCCACACATGGTGGCGCATGCCTGTAGTCCCAGCTACTCAGGAGGGAAAGCTATTAAATCAAATTTAATGAATCACTTTTGCTGCAAAAACAAAAATGAGAAAAGAACCTAAAATATCTAATCTTAATATTGAATCCTAGAAATCAGAATTAGTTCAGAAATTAAAGAATGCAGGATCCTAAATTTGGCATGAAAGGGAAGATAGAACAAAAACAGTAGAAAACAGACTGGAAGTGCCTGCACTGAGTTTGAGAAGATGCTGTTTGCTCTCACAGGTGAACATGATGATTAAGTGCACTCTGCTCACACAGGTGAGCATCCAGGTAAACCTGGTGGACAAGAGCCATCTGCTCATCCAGGTGAACCTGCTCAGATGGAGTGGAGCAGGATCATAGGGTAAAGATGTTTGTTCTATGGTAACAGGGTCTACCTGGCATTCTGGAATACAGAGAATCTGAAAGACAGACTCTCCTTGTGCAGCACCACCTCAGTGCCAGGCACTTAGGGCCTAATGTGTCTCTTCATTTCAACAAAAGAAAGAAATTGAAGAGGAGGAGGATTCTGGGAAGATGGCAAAGTAGAAATCTGTCTGACGTAAATATTTTAGAACTCTGGAGTCTCCCTGTTGCCCTTAAAATACTGAAGGTGCCAACTTCCCCTTGGTAAAACAGCCACAGCTTTTCTGGGGTTCTGTTTTTTCCTAGCATGTCCTCAAAATCTTGGCTTAGTAAACTTTCATTGATTGAGATTTTTGCCTCAGTCATTTATTTGGGTCACAATGAGTACAGCATTTCAGTTTTACAAGATAAAGAGAGTTATGGAAATGGGTGCTGGTGATTGTTACACATCACTGAACTGTACACTTAAAAACGGTTAAGATGGCAAACTTTATGGTATGTATATTTTACAACAAATAAATTGAAAAACTTTTTATTAACATAAGAAGCAAAACTTCAGAGTATGCAGATGTAGGAAGTTGTGTAAGTAAACCAGTTTCACAACCTTTCAAAGTATATAGACGGATAACATCAAAATTAGTCGTGTACTCGTTTTAATTAGAATTGTGTTAACATTCATAGGAACTATTAATAAAAACAAAAAACGAAGGAGATAACTTCTGAGACTGGGACTTGGAGTGGAGGACGGGTGATTAGAAATATTTATGTCACCGGATACCAGTATTTGTCTCATACTTTCGTCGTGGGCACTAATGCCAGTGGTAACTCTCAGAATGTATGGGGCAGAGTCCCACCATTTTTATTTTTCTAATAAATTCATTCATATAACAACAAAGACAAGAAAGCGAAGACAGATGAACCAGGAAGCCGCAGGCCCGAACGAGTACCGCCCACCCCGCGCCCGCCAGCAAGCACTTCGGGACCCTTCCGGTGCTCGCTGCGCAGGCGCGCGGTGGCGGCGGAGGCGGGGCGGGCGCACACCGAACTTCCGGGGCGGGGCGGGTGCGCAGTACTTCCAGCCCGAGCGGCTCGTCTCCCTTGTGTACACTGGGCGCAGCCGCGCCGTGTGATCGACGATCTGATTGGTCCGCGCGGGAGGGCGCGCGGCGCCAAACTCGCTTCCCGTCAACCCCCCGTCTGCCTCGCGGGCGCGCGCACGTTCGCGCGTCCGGATCTCGGCTGCTGCGTCCCGTCGCCATTCGGAAGGCCGCCGCGTCGCAGGGTTCCGCGGACCCGCCCGCGACCCCCAGCCGGGCCTTCCCCACCGTCCTTCGCCTACCTTGACGCCGCCGCGGCCGGGACCGGTGAGGAGCGGGAGGGGCCGGGGAGGGGTGCGGTCGGTGCCGCAGACCGCAGGCCGGTGTCCAGCCGCCGACCTGGCCGGCGTGGTCCCGGGAGGAGGCCGTGGGTTCGAGGACAGAGGGGCCTGCGCCCGGCCGCTGGCGTCCCCCGCCCGCGGAAGGACCAGCTCCCGGAGGCCGGGCGGGGGGCGGCGGGAGTGCCCCTTTGTGCTGGGCCAGTCGCGGCCGAGGCCCGGTGTCTGTCAGTCGCGGGAGGCGAGGAACATTCTGTTTAAAGCCCACTGGGAAGTTGGGACAGCACAGCAAGGAAGGCGCTCTCTCTGTTTTATCCTGGATGCAATTTCCCTGGTCTGCGTCCTCTTCTGCCATTATTACTGTTTAAAAGTCCGGTAGGCAGCCTACAGAATGGGAGAAAACATTTGTAAATCTTAAGTCTGATAAAGGGTTAATATCAACAGTATTTAAAGAACTGCAACTCAGCAACAAAAAGCAACCCAATTAAAAAATGGGCAAAGGATTTGAATAGATTTTTCTCTAAAGGTATACAAATGGCCAATAAGTGCGTGAAAAGATGCTAAGCATCATTAGCCATTAGGAAGATGCAAATGAAAACCGCAGTGAGATACCACCGACGCCTATTAAGGTGGCTATTAACCAAGAAACTTGGAAATAGTAAGTGTTGGGGATGTGGAGAAATTAGAACTCTGGTACTTTGCTAGTGGGAATGTAAAGTGGTGCAGTAGTTATGGAAACCAGTTTCATGGGTCCTCACTGCCACTCCTAGGTATATGCCCCAAGGAGTTGAAAGCCAAGATCAAACATACTTGTTCACAAATGTTTATAGCAGCATTATTCACAATTCAAATATCTGACAACAGATGAATGGAAGACAAGTTGTGGTACATACATACAATGGAATATTATTTGTCCATAAAAAGGAATGAAATTCTTATACATGCTGCAACATAGAGGAACATTGAAAACATTATATTAAGTGAAATAAGACACAAAAGGACAAATACCGTATGATTCCACTCAGACACAGAAAGTATAATAGAGATTACTAGCTGGTGGAAGAGTGGAATGGGTACAGTTTCTGTTTGTGGCGATGAAAAGCTCTAGAACTTGGTAGTGGTAATGGTTGCACAACATTTTGAGTGTACTTACAATGTCACTAAATTGTGCTTTTAAAAATGGTTAAGTGGACTAGCCTGAGCAAAAATGAGACCCAGTCTCTATAAAAAAATAGAAAAAAAATTGGCCAAGGCAGGAAGACTGCTTGAGCTTAGGAGTTTGAGGTTACAGTGAGCAATGGTGAGGCCACTGCATTCTAGCCTGGGCGACAGAGTGAGACTCTTTGTCTTAGAAAAAAACAAAATATGGAAAGGCAAAACCACAGTAAAGAATTAGTAGTGGTTGTGAGGAGCCCAAGGAAATTTTAGGGCAGTGAAATTATTCTGTGCCACACTGTAATTAATGGTGGATACATGGCATACATTGTCAAAATCCATAAAACTACAACATGAATAATGAGTCCTCATGTAAACTGTGGAGTTAATAATAATAAATGAATATTCATCATTTGTAACAGATATCTCACACTAATGCAAAATGTTAATACAGGTTGAGTATACTTTATCTGGAATGCTTGGGACCAGAAGTATCTTGTATTTTTGAATTTTCAAAGTATCTTTGAATTTTTCCCAGATTTTGGAATATGTGCATTATACTTACTGGTTGAGCATTCCTAATCTAAAAAACCGAAATGCTCCAGTGAAAGTCATGTCAGCACTAGAAAAGTTTCAGATTTTGGAGCATTTTGAATTTTGGATTTTTGGATTAGGGATGCTTGATCTGTAATAGGAAAAACTCTTGGAGAGGGTGGAAGGAGATATATAGGAATTCTGGTATACTGTCCAGTTTTTCTTTAAAACTACTTAAAAATAAGTGTATTTTTTAAAAGATCAGCTAAAGTGAAAAACAATGCTAGTGTGTATATAGACTAATAGAACCTATTTAGCTTTAAACATGCTCTATGTATTGAATTTTAATCTAAAAATCTGTACATCACATGTATTTTAAAGGACAATCAATGGTGTTAGACTTCAAGGAAAAAAATGGAATGGAAAATAGGTGTAATAAACCATGTGACATAGCATTTGAGTTGGAGCATACTGGGTGATGGGCTGGCAGAGCACAAGTGGTCACAACTTAAATTTTTTAGAAAAAATATGCAGTCTGTAGAAGCCAAAAATAGAATGAGGATTTTTTTATTAATCTGAACAATTTAGAGTTACTTTTATAGTTAGGGTAGGAGCTCTGAAATTTATGGAAAAAGTGTGCTAGAATCTTAAAAGCTGAAAGGTATCTCAGCTGTCTAGGTTCTGCCTAGAAGCTGAAATCTGGAACTCAGTTCTGTAACATCCCTGTAGATCATTCCACTGCTGTGGGAAAGAGAGCACTGTATTACAACAGAGACCCAGAATCAGGAAAATGAGGTCTTCTGTTGCTTCCTCCGGCCTTGTTGTGTTCTTTGACAGGTCACATCTCTCCCTCTGCATCAGTTTTCTCAGTTGTAAAGTGAAGAGGTTTGATTCAAGTCCTCTGAAAATCCTTCTAGTCCTATACTGATTATCAGCTTCTAATTATGGCTTACTCCTACCTGACAAAGTGTCTTGTTCAAGTTCGTGATGGAGCAGTTTATAAAACTGTGTTGAGCTGAAATCTGTTTTGCTGCTGCTTAGACAGCTTACATGTTATTCATAATCTTCCCCTTGTGAAGTTAAGTGTCCATAAATGGCATGTTTTTAAAGGCTGCCTGCCATCCTGCTTGCTTTCTTTTGTATATTCTCTGGTTGGTTAGGGACTTTGATCTTAATGTGGCCTTCTTGCCCAGAGCTGGAATAGTGATCACTGGATTACTCTGCCCAGTGCAGAGTATGAGATACAGTTCTGTGTAGTCCTGTGTTTATCCAAGTAGTGTGTGGGTTCTGAATGCTTCAGTTTCACTTGTTGATTTCAAGTTATTATACAGACTTTTAAAGATCTCACTAAATTCCACTGTATTAGTTTAATCATATTTAGAAAGAACCTGGGCACATAGGCAGAACTTTTTCTGTCATCAGAAGCTGACCATTTGCTTGATCTTTGGCAAATTATTTAATGTCAGGCTTGAGTTTCTTCAACTATAAATTGAAGTTTACAGTAGATCGTCCTTGAGCTCTTCTCATGCCCCGAAATCCTATGACTTTGAGATAGATGGTAGCTCAGGTCTCCTCTGTGTTGTTTTTTTTTTTTTTTTTTGAGACAGAGTCTCGCTTTGTTGCCCAGGCTAGAGTGAGTGTCGTGGCGTCAGCCTAGCTCACAGCAACCTCAATCTCCTGGGCTCAAGCAATCCTGCTGCCTCAGCCTCCCAAGTAGCTGGAACTACAGGCATGTACCACCATGCCCGGCTTATTTTTTCTATATATATTAGTTGGCCAATTAATTTCTGTCTATTTATAGTAGAGACGGGGTCTTGCTCTTGCTCAGGCTGGTTTCGAACTCCTGACCTCGAGCAATCTGCCCTCCTCAGCCTCCCAGAGTGCTAGGATTACAGGCGTGAGGTACCTCGCCCATTCCCCTCCTCTGGTTTTAAAGTCCTGTGAATCTAAGGTTGGTGCTTCAGTCTTAGTGAGAGAATGTTAGAATTGACAGATGCTCTCTGAGCACATACTGTGCCAGGGATGTGCAAGGGTTACAGGGGTGAATAAATGGATAGTCCCCCTTCTCTGAAAACACACTCTGCTGTGGAGTCAGGCTGTGGTGCCAAAGGGGTGACTGCTAAACCAGAAGGGTGCATACAGCTGGGGGTCCCAGGGAGAATGGGAGGGAGCAGAATTGACCAGTACACACAAGTTTGAACTATGCGGGTCCACCCAAGGAATAATATGCCATTCACAGGACTTGAGACCTGCGTATACGGAGGCTGACATTGTATATTCTGGTTCCACAGGACAGACTGTGGAACTTGAGTATGCCCAGACTTTGGTATACTTGGGTGGTCCTGGAACCAACCCTGCAGGTACCGAAGGACAACTACTTAAAAAGATGTCCTGCCTGAAGGATGGAATTTGCCTGGTAGCTGGGTGGTGAGACAGGTAGCGTAAAGGAGAGGAAATATCTTGTGCAAAGGCCCAGAAACTTGAAGAATCAGGGAATTACATGTGGGTCAGTATTTCAAGAACGCAGTCTGGTTGTGGGCCAGACTGTGAAGAGCTTTATATGCCATGTTCTAATTCATACTGTGTGTATTTTGAGGAATTGTGAGCAGGCAAGTCGAATTAGGCTTTTATATTTGGAAGATGACATTGGTAGCAGTCTGAAAAACGGGTTGGAAGGAAGGGAAATCGGCAAGGAGATCAGATGTCAGAATTAAAGCAGTGACAAGTTGTAGGGAATAGAGGGAGGGGTAGAGAGTGTGCTGAAGCTTATCAGAAGTATATCGTGCTGTTGTCTAGCTTGTGCATGGCCAGTTCATCCCATTCTGCTCTTGTCAGCAAACTTACCCAGGCCATGGTGCTTCTCTTTGACATGCATGCAGGAAGATAAGAGCCAGAGCAGTCATTAAAGTAGATCTCTCCATTCCTCCTTAGTGTCAGGACACCATCATCCTCTTCCTCCCATAGTCCTTTCTTTTTGCACCTTGGTCCTGTTGATTGTGTCGTTTCTTCCTCCACTGCATGTTAATTTGCTACTCTGCTGTGTAATATTGATAATTGACAGAAGTCAGCTGTTGTTACAGTCTGTACCCACACCAGTAGTCTCAGTGCTCATCAGAGAAGTAAAAATGTAGGTCCTGAGACTGCATAAGCTGGGGTTGGTTATGTACATGGGCATGATTCTATATGGGTTATTGAAGGGACGTTAGACACGGCTGGTATCTCTTGCAGTCTTTGGTGTCATTTCATTAAAGCAAGCATCCAGGCTTGTATTAGAACCCTCTCACTGTTGGAGGGGTGGGATGGTGAGAGAAATACACAGGATTCTGTTAAAGGGGCACAAATTATCAGAGGTATAGTTTTGTTTATCTTCTCTTTGTTCTTTTCAGGTTCAACTTCTCATCTTTGTTGTTCTTCATATACTGTAGGCAGTTTTCTGTGGCTTAGTCAAAAAGCCATGTAGACTGCCTGCCCTTTGAAGACCTCTTCTAAGGTGTCTAGTAAGACAACTGGTAAGTCTAGTAGGGAAAGCATGTTGGTCTTTGTTTCTTCCCCACTTTAAAAGCATTAGTCCTGGACTTAAACAAAGTGTTATTCCACTAGCATTTCTTTGCATGTACTTTTTGTTTGCTTGTAATATGTCTCATTTTCTAATGCTTAGGAGAGTATGGTGAGAAAATTTTTGAAAAATGCTTTGAGTTCTTAAAGAAAACCTCCCTGTAAAAGCATACATGCCTATATATAGTAACACATCAATGTGTGCTAGATGTACATATCTATGATAGATTTGGGATATAAGAAGTCAGTTCTGTAGCATGCTTTTTAGATGAGATTTTAGTATGAGATTGGCCTGAAGAATTGGTGGTAGGTAGACGACAGTGGGAGGGGGAGGGAATAATACATACCCCAAATGCCTGAGCTCTTAATCTCTGTTCTAATGCCTATATAATATATAACAGTGCCTCTTTAGTGTGAGCTTGGCTATTCATTATTGCCACCTATGGCCTGATGGAGTTATTGTGGCACATCTTCCATTTTCCTTTAAAGTCTTCTAGTATTGAATATTGGGCTCTGAGATGGATGGTTAATCCATTATTTCTGCACATATTCCTCATTATGTAAGTTAAAGATTGGTTTTAGAGATTTTTCTTCAGTACTTATTTTTCTTTTGTTATAGTCCTTGTAGTCTTCAAAACAATATTCTAAAAGACAGGATAACTACATGGCTAACACAGGAGTTAATACTTTTTGAAGAAAAGCATTTGTTTCTTCAACTGTTCATTACCTTTTTAAGCTTTAGAGCAAATAAAGGGGGTTGGGGCAAATGATGTAACACTTATACAGGTGATAAGAGACAATATTGTCAGTAATAACATCTTTAAAAACAAGTTGGCAAAATTAGAAATGTTATTAAATTTTTTTAATTAATGTTTTTGTAATTAATAAAGGGAGATCGTTTAAGTGTATCTCTGATCTGTGCTGTTCTTTGAGGTGCAGTAAAGAAAATGTCATTACTCAAGTTATTGTTAGCACAGAGCACATTGCATGCTCTCAGAAGTGGTTGGTACTTTAGGTAAATGGAGTGTAATTTAATGAGAATTTGCAATCCACTTGGTGAGTAAATTCAATATGTATATTAGTTACAGAATCTGTTTTAGCATCTGTTGGACCTCAGGCTGAGAATAGCATACCTGAAATGTGAGATGGAAGAGGGGGAAGTTGGTGGGAAATAGAAATGGAAATGTTGAAGAACAGAGGAGAGTCCAGAGTAGAGTCCATGTGTGTGAAATTTATTTTATTTTATTTTATTTATTTATTTATTTTGAGACAGAGTCTCGCTTTGTTGCCCAGGCTAGAGTGAGTGCTGTGGCATCAGCCTAGCTCACAGCAACCTCAAACTCCTGGGCTCAAGCAGTCCTACGGCCTCAGCCTCCCAAGTAGCTGGGACTACAGGCATGCACCACCATGCCCGGCTTATTTTTCTATGTATATTAGTTGGCCAATTAATTTCTTCTCTATTTTTATAGTAGAGACGGGGTCTTGCTCTTGCTCAGGCTGGTTTCGAACTCCTGACCTCGAGCACTCCGCCCGCCTTAGCCTCCCAGAGTGCTAGGATTATAGGCGTGAGCCACCGCGCCCGGCTGTGTGTGTGAAATTTAGTAAGTCCTAAAGGGAACATTTCACAGCAGTGAAGAAAAGGGTTGTGTAGTCAGTGAGACAACTGATTAGGGATGAAAAAATAGGCTGGATTCCTACCTCACTCCTACCACATGGATTAAAGGTACAAATATTAAAAAAAGAATGAAATTATCAAAATCAGGAAAAACTGCTAAGTGATTAAAAAAATAATGAAGTACGGAAGCATGATTTAAAACCAAGAGTCATAAGGGAAAACAGTCTTAAGGTTTTAATTTTTATATAAACCAATTGAATGTGGTTTAAAACAAAAAACCCAACCCTCCCCCTGCCAAAAGGAACTACCATAAACAAAATTGAGACAAATAATAAACTAGGAAAATATTTTTAATAAAAGAGCTGATTTCTTTTATATACAAAGACTGTTTGCAAATCATTAATAAAAATGGATAAAGAAAATGAACCCGCACTTTATAGGAAAAGAGGCACTTGGCTAATAAGGGAAAGTGTTCAGTCTTTCTCATTAAGGAAAAGCACATTAAAACAATAGTGAGATAATATCTTTCACCCAAGTAGTAGCAAGCATTAGGAGTTTAGTTATACTCAGTGTTGGTGAGGGAGGTAGGGAATTGTCCCTTGTTACTACAACTTCTTGAGAATTTGGTAAAATGTGTCTGTGTTAAATGCAAATGGCCTTTGAGCCAGGTAATCCACTTCTAGGAATTTTTCCCTGCAGAAATACCCTCACCCTCAAAGATGGATGTAAGGAAATGTAGTGCTTACTCCTTATGTAAAAATGTCCCAGATAAATTTTTAAATGAAAGCAAGTTGCCAAGTAATATGTTTAATATCCCATTTGTATGAAGTGTGTGTGGATTTGTATATGCCTAGAACATTTCTACAGTTACAGACAAGTACAGTGGCTACCACTGGGAACTGATACTATGTGAGTATCTGGTACTGTGTGAATGAGTGTATTTTAACTGTGAGCTTCTATTACTTTTGCCATAAGAAGATTGGCTTAAAATTTTAAAAATCATCTTTTCTGGCAACTAAGTTCCAGCTTCAAGGGTGTCCCTGGTTTTTTTTGAGACAGAGTCTCGCCTTGTTGCCCAGGCTAGAGTGAGTGCCGTGGCGTCAGCCTAGCTCACAGCAACCTCAAACTCCTGGGCTCAAGCAATCCTGCTGCCTCAGCCTCCCGAGTAGCTGGGACTACAGGCACGCGCCACCATGCCTGGTTAATTTTTTCTATATATATTAGTTGTCCAATTAATTTCTTTCTATTTATAGTAGAGACAGGGTCTCGCTCTGGCTCAGGATGGTTTTGAACTCCTGGCTTTGAGCAGTCTGCCCGCCTCGGCCTCCCAGAGTGCTAGGATTACAGGCCCACGCGCCTGGCCAAGGGTGTCCCCTCTGAATTGCCCTTTGCTGGGTCTGTTCTTTCACATCGTTCAGGATCTGTGCTGGAGTATCCTACTCAGAGAGGGCTTTCCTGATAGCTTCTCTGTGTGGCTCTTCATGCTCTTGCCTTCCCAACCCATACAAACACCACATCGCAGGGCACTGCTTTAGACCTAAGTACCTGAAACAGACAGGACACAAAACTATTTATTAAATGAATGAATAAAATAGTTTATATTGGGATGGATAAAATATTATAAGAATATAAAATATTATAATATTTTATCTTATAATATTATAAGATAAAATTAATGCCAATATATTGGCATTAAGTCAAGCCAGCATCATGTTAAGAAAAAAGTCATCTTTTCATAGCTAGATTTAGTTTATTAATCACTTTCTTAGAAGTATTTAGAGTTTCTTTCTCTGCTTTCTATAGCTGAGATTTAATTTTGATAATTACTCATCTTTGTGTGCTGATGACTTGTGGATTCAGGGTTTGAGAGTCAAAGTATAAAGCACTCATGAGAGAAAATTCTGGAATCCGCCTTGAGCCACTAGTAGTCCTATAACCTGACCCATAGAAGTTGCTTCACTTCTCTGGACCTCAGTTCCTTCATCTGCAAATGAAAATAATACTTGAGTTATAGTGCCAGGAAGATTAAACAAGGTGATATATATATAAAACTCTTAGCAGTGCACTTGGGACTCAGTTAAAAATTAGTTCCATATTGTCATTCTCTTCATACCCTTTATAAATAAGAGACATTTTCTAATAAGACACCATCCTAGACTTAAAAGTTGCAGAATAGACTGACAGCATTTTATTAAAATAATTTATTTCTACTTTATTGCAGCAATATTGAAAGTTTTAAAGACTATAAGTGTGTTGTAGTAGAAGGAAGAATGGACGTATTCCAGGAACTTCGTAAACCATCAGCACGACTGGAGTGTGACCACTGTGGTTTCAGAGGCACAGATTATGAAAATGTGCAAATTCACATGGGCACCATCCACCCGGAATTCTGTGATGAAATGGATGCTGGTGGGTTAGGTAAAATGATATTTTACCAGAAGAGTGCAAAGTTATTTCACTGCCATAAATGTTTCTTCACCAGCAAGATGTACTCTAATGTATATTACCACATCACGTCCAAACATTCATCCACAGACAAATGGAATGATAAACCAAAAAATCAGTTGAACAAAGAAACAGATCCTGTGAAAAGCCCTCCTTTTCCTGAACACCAGAAAATGCCCTCTAATTCAGCAGAACTCCTGAAACCCATACCTGCCCTTTCCATAGAAACACAGAAACTTGGCCCAGTTTTGTCTCCAGAGTCACCAAAACCTACTCCTCTTAGTCCCCTGGAGCCTCCGAAACCTGGCCCTGTTGTTTCTCCTGAGCTACAGACACCTCTTCCTTCTCCTGAGCCTTCAAAACCTGCCCCTATTTCTTCTCCTGAACTTCCAAAACCAGTCCCTGTTGCTGACTCGCAGAAGGCTGCTCCTGTTCCTTCTCCAGAACCACAGAAACCTGCCCCTGTATCTCCTGAGCCAGTAAAATCTCATATTAATCCCAAATCCCAGAAACACTCTCATTTTCCAGAAATATTGGGGCCACCTTCAGCCTCATCTCCTGAGTCACCAGTTCTGGCTGCTTCTCCTGAACCTTGGGGACCATCCCCAACCGCATCTCCAGAATCTCGAAAGTCAGCCCGGACTACCTCCCCTGAGCCAAGAAAGCCGTCCCCATCAGAGTCTCCCGAACCTTGGAAGCCATTCCCTGCTGTGTCCCCAGAGCCCAGGAGACCAGCCCCAGCAGTGTCACCAGGTTCTTGGAAGCCAGGGCCACCTGGGTCCCCTCGGCCTTGGAAGTCCAGTCCTGCAGCGTCATCGGGACCTTGGAAGCCAGCTAAACCTGCTCCATCAGTGTCTCCTGGGCCTTGGAAACCAATTCCTTCTATATCCCCTGGACCTTGGAAACCCACTCCATCTGTGTCCCCTGCATCCTGGAAGTCTTCGTCAGTCTCACCTGGCTCCTGGAAATCTCCTCCTGCATCTCCCGAGTCTTGGAAGTCTGGCCCACCAGAACTGCGAAAGGCAGCACCCACACTGTCACCTGAACATTGGAAAGCAGTTCCTCCGGTGTCTCCTGAGCTTCGCAAACCAGGCCCACCACTGTCCCCAGAGGTCCGTAGTCCAGCAGGATCTCCAGAGCTCAGGAAACCCTCGGGGTCACCAGACCTTTGGAAGCTTTCTCCTGATCAGCGGAAAACTTCTCCTGCTTCACTTGATTTTCCTGAGTCCCAGAAAAGTTCCCGTGGTGGTTCTCCAGATCTCTGGAAGTCTTCCTTTTTCATTGAACCTCAGAAACCTACTGTCTTCCCTGAGACTAGAAAACCAGGTCCTTCTGGGCTGTCAGAGTCCCCCAAGGCAGCCTCAGATATCTGGAAGCCTGTTCTTTCTATCGATACTGAACCTAGGAAACCCGCTCTGTTTCCTGAGCCTACCAAAACAGCCCCACCTGCTTCTCCTGAGCCACGAAAACGTGCTCTTTTTCCAGAGCCCCGGAAGCACGCCCTTTTCCCTGATATTCCCAAATCTGCCGTATTCTCAGAATCTCAGAAGGCAGTTGAGCTTGGTGATGAACTACAAATAGATGCCGTAGATGATCAAAAATGTGATATTTTGGTTCAGGAAGAACTAGCTACACCTAAGAAACTCTTAGAAGACACTTTATTTCCTTCCTCAAAGAAGCTTAAGAAAGACAACCCAGAGAATTCAGATGCTGAGCTTAGTAGTAGTGAGTATATAAAAACAGATTTGGATGCAGTAGATATTAAAGGCCAAGAATCGAGCAGTGATCAAGAGCAAGTTGATGTCGAATCCATTGATTTTAGCAAAGAGAACAAAGTGGACGTGACTAGTCCAGAGCAGTTCAAAAATGTACTACAATTTACCGAGGAAAAAGAAGCTTTTATCTCTGAAGAGGAGATTGCAAAATACATGAAGCGTGGGAAAGGAAAGTATTATTGCAAAATTTGTTGCTGTCGTGCTATGAAAAAAGGTGCAGTTTTGCATCATTTGGTTAATAAGCATAATGTTCATAGCCCTTACAAATGCAAAATCTGTGGAAAGGCTTTTCTTTTGGAATCTCTCCTTAAAAATCATGTAGCAGCCCATGGGCAAAGTTTACTTAAATGTCCACGTTGTAATTTTGAGTCAAATTTTCCAAGAGGCTTTAAGAAACATTTAACTCATTGTCAAAGCCGGCATAATGAAGAGGCAAATAAAAAGCTAATGGAAGCTCTTGAACCACCACTGGAGGAGCAGCAAATTTGATTTTTAAACACGGTGTGAATATTTGCTATACAAAGTTGTTTGTGGAAACTATTCTTTGAAAGTATAGCTTATTAAATAGCTTAGTTGGATCAGTAGATGTTGATGTGTATGATGTACCGTGTTTGTTTCAGTTGTGTTACAAAGAATGAGCATTTGGTTATTTTTTCATGGTCTCTTGTTTATGTGGTTATCTTGTAAATCAGTAAATTTCTACTGTATATTCCAGATGGATAAAACTTTTTTAAGTATATTTGAATAATAATAATATGAAGGGGGGTAGGCATTCCATTTAATAATCAAGAGCAAGTTGTACTAAACACATCCAGTTGAAATATCCCTGTGTGTGAAACTAATTACAGATAATAGAAATTATTAGTTGGAATATTTAAGAATTAGGCATGAAAAATAAATTTGAGAAAAATTTTGTTCCCTTCCCTTAAATGTATTTTTAAATCATAAGAGTTATTTTCTATTTGATCATGTAAAGTTAGTTCATAAATCTTAAACAGTTTTACATGTTTATTAGCTGTTACGTCATGGAATGTTGGAGTCTCAGGGTTGCCGATTTTTGCTAATGAGGAAAATTGAGTAAGTCTTTAAAATAGTTTGGTTTGCAGCCTTCTCCTGTGCTGTGGGAGACTAAGAGAAGATGAGTGTGATTTTAGTTAGGTCTTTCTTGTCCTTTGTTGTTTTCCATGGAGTCTTCCATTCTGTATCTTACTTTAAGATCTGGCCAGCCATTCATTTCCCTGCCAGCTCATACTAATAGATGATCCTTAATTGCCAAACGTGTTAAAGCTTGTTTGTCCCACTCCTGGGCCTTACATGTCACCTGTTGGGGCTTTAGACCAGGGTGACGAGCAGGAACTGAAAGTCTTCCAGATTCACAGTAGAAAATTTCATAGTCATTTCTGTTTGAGAAATATATCAATTTTACGTTTTTCACAGCTCTGTTTACTGTAAATATCTTGTACCTGTTTATGGATTATTTTATTCTAAAATATTTTGTCAAATGTGTATCAATCAAATTAAAAACAAAGACTTCATGTCAACAGCACCTTCATGTGTGTTCTTCTGTGTGATTTTCATATAATATCCAAATTCTATTATTATTTCCTATTTCCACTTATTTTCAACATGCTAGTTTTTATAGCTGGAACAGTGTTTTCTCTGAGTTCTGTGGTCAGGAAAGTTAGGGAAACATGGTATTCTAGGCACTCCAAGTGGAGAATCTCACCCATGCACAGTGGCTTTCTAAAGGTGGTTTAATTCCAGCCATTGAGATCATGCCTGCCTCTTTTAAAGACTTCTTCTAGTGTCACAAGGATTCTGGCGTATAACCAGAATTGAAATACTGTTCCGGGTTTAATTTAGTAGTTTCCTGGCATTTCTGAACAAGAAGCAGGGTGTTTTTGGCATCCCTAGTAAAATCAGTTGGAAACAGTTGATACTACTGGGTGAGGTGTTAGAAGCTTCGGGTCTGCTCGGTGAGCACAGGCAGGAAAGCACTGTGAATAGCTGCTGTCAGTTTATGTGGCACTTTGAGAAGGAGCTTCTCTTTCTAGGCCATGGTGCCATCAAGTAGGACAGGTAAGACCTCTTGGATCGATGGCTGCCCTTTTCTCATCTATACCTGCTGGAGTTGTTAGTGGAAAAACAAAAGGGCCTGCGTTACCCGGAAGCCCTCCTGAATCCTGCAGTCTGAAATCAGTCCTGTCACAGATTCTTTTCCTTAGGACTTCACCCTTTTTGGTGCACACCTGTCAGTTCATCCTAGACCTGTGCTTCAGATGGCAGTATTGTGAAGAGTTGCTCATAGTAGTCTCTAATGACCATTTGAATTTCTGCAGTATCAGTTGTAATGTCTCTTTTCATCTCTGATTTTATTTATTTGGGTCTTCTCTCATCCTTAGTCTGTTTTGTTTGTCTTTTCAAAACAACTTTTTGTTTTGTTGATCTATATTTTTTTTGCTTCAATGTCATTTATTTCTGCTCTGCTCTTTATTCTCTTCTGCAAATTTTGGGTTTGTTTTGCTTTTGTTCTAGTTATTCAAGATACATTGTTATGCTGTTTATTTGAAGTGTTTCTACTTTTTTAATGTAGGCACTTTCCTCATTGTTTTTGCTGTATGCTGAAGGTTACAATATGTTTTATTTTCATTTTCATTTGTTTTGAAAAATTTTTAAATTTTCTTCTTAATCTCTTTATTGACTCACTGATCATTCAGGAGCATATTATTTAATTTCTGCATGTTTGTATATTTTCCAATGTTCTATTTGATATTGATTTCTCATTTCATTGTGGTCAGAGAAAATAGTTGGTATAATTTCTATTTGTTTGAATTTTTTGAGACTTGTTTTGTGGCCTAACATATGGTCTATCTTTGAGAATGATGATCCACAGGCTGAGGAGAAAAATGTGAATTCTGTAGCTGTTGCATGAAACATTCTGTAAATATCTGTTATGTCCATTTGGTCTATAGTGCAGGTTAAGTCCAATGTTTCCTTGTTGATTTTCTGTCTGGATGATCTGTCCAAGGCTGAAAGTGGAGTGTCGAGGTCTGTAACCATTATTGGAGTCTCTCTCTTTGGCTCTGGTAATATTTGCTTTATATATCTGGGTGCTCCAGTGTTGGGTGTTTATGTATTTGGAATCATTATATCCTTTTGCTTAATTGATCCCTTTATCATTATATAATGACCTACCTCTTTGTCTCTTTTTATTGGTTTTATCTTGAAATCTATTTTATCTGATAGAAGTATAGCTACTCCTACTCTTTTTTGGTTTCCATTTGCATGGAATATCTTTTTCCGTCCCTTTATTTTCAGTCTATGTGTATCTTTATAGGCGAAGTGTGTTTCCTGCAGACAACATATAATGGGTGGCTCGTGTTTTTTTACCCATTCAGCCACTCTGTCTTTTGATTGGAGAGTTTAGTCCACTCACAGTGTTGTTACTGATAGGTAAGCACATGCTACTGCCATATTGTTATTTAATTTCTGGTTGTTTCATGGTTTATTCTTTCTTCCTTTCTTTACTTCCTGTCTTCCTTTGTTAAAAGTGAATTTCTCTGGTAGTGTATTTTAATTTCTTATTTTTCATTTTTTATGTATCTGTTCCATGTTTTTTGATTTGAGGTTATTACCATGAGGCTTGCACAAAACCATTTATAGGCAAGTATTTTAAACATATGACAACTCTACTTACCAACAAGTAACTAAACAAGCAGAAATTTAACAGAAATTCTGCCTTTTTTTTTTTTTTAGAGACAGTCTTGCTTTGTTGCCCAGGCTAGAGTGAGTGTCGTGGCATCAGCCTAGCTCACAGCAACCTCAATCTCCTGGGCTCAAGTGTTCCTTCTGCCTCAGCATCCCGAGTAGCTGGGACTACAGGCATGCGCCACCATGCCTGACTTATTTTTTCTATATATATTAGTTGGCCAATTAATTTCTTTCTATTTATAGTAGAGACGGGGGTCTCACTCTTGCTCAGGCTGGTCTCGAACTCCTGACCTCAAGCAATCCGCCCGCCTCGGCCTCCCAGAGTGCTAGGATTACAGGCGTGAGCCACCGTGCCCGGCAAGAAATTCTGCCCTTTAACTCCATTCCTTCCCCCTGCACTTTAACTTTTTGTTGTTTCCATCCTTATCTTTTTATACTGTCTCTCAAAAAGTTGTTATTTTTGATAGATTTGTCTTTTAGTCTTCCTACTCAAGATATAAGTGGTTTATACACCACAATTATAGCAATAGAATATTCTGTATTTGAGTCCTTACTGTTACCAGTGACTTGTATACCTTCAGAAGATATCTTTTTTTTCTTTTTGGAGACAAAGTCTCACTCTGTCATCCTGGCTAGAGTGCAGTGACGTCGTCATAGCTCACTGCAACCTCAAACTCCTGGACTGAAGCAATCCTCCTACCTCAGCCTCCCGAGTAGCTACAGGCACACAGTACCACACCCGTCTAATCTTTATATTTCTTATAGAAATGGGCGTCTCACTCTTGCTCAGGCTGGTCTTGAACTGAGCTCAAGCAATCCTCCCACCTACGCCTCAGTGCTGGGATTACAGGTGTGAGCCACCATACCTGGCCCTGCCCAAGATTTGTTACTGTTAATTAATGTCCTTTTCTTGCAGATTGCAGAACTACTTTTAGCATTTCTTATAGAACAAGTTGATGAAATCCCTCAGCTTTTGTTTTTCTGGGCAAGTATTTTGCCATACTCAAAGGATATTTTTGCAGAATATAATATTCTAGGTTCAAGGTTCTTTTCCTTCAGCACTTTGAATATGCCATGTCACTCCTGGCCTGTACAGTTTCCACTGAGAAGTCTGCTGCCAGATTGGAGCTCCTTTATATGTTTTTTTCTCTCTTTTCATGCTTCCCTTAGGACCTTTTCCTTATCCATGACCTTTGGGAACTTGATTATTAAATGCCTTGAGATAGGCTTGTTTGAGTTAAATCTGCTTGGTGTTCTATGACCTTTTTGTACCTCAATATCGATATCTTTTTCTAGGTTTGGAAAGTTCCCTTTTATTATTTCTTTGAATAACTCAATCTCTACCTCTCTATCCCAATCTCTACCTCCTCTTTAAGGCCGGTAACTCCTAGATTTGCTCTTTTGAGGCTATTTTATAGATCTTGTAGTTATGTGTCATTCTTTTTCTTTTTTTTCCTTTGTATTTTCAAATAGCTTATCTTCAAGCTCACTAAGTCTCTCCTCTGGTCAATTCTGTTATTGAGAGACTCTGATGCTTTTCATAGTTTGTCAATTGAATTCTTAAGTCTAGAATTTCTGCTGTTTTTTTTTTTAATTCAGCTCTTTGTTAAATTTCTCTGACAGGCTTCTGAGTTCCTATTCTATGTTGTTGTGAAGTTCATTGAGCTTTTTCTGGACAGCTATTTTTGAATTCTTTATCTGAAAAGTCTCCTATCTCCATCACTCCAGGATTGGTCACTGGTACCTTATTTAGTACATTTGGTGGAATCATGTTTTCCTGGATGTTCTTGATGCTTGAGGATGTTCATCAATGTCTAGGCATTGAAGAGTTAGGTATTTATCTTAATCTTCACAGTCTGGGCTTGTTGGAACCCGTTCTTGAGATAGCTTTCCAGATACTGAAGTGGAATTGAGTTTTGTGGTCTAAGTCTCTGGGCACTGCAGCTGTATCAGCACTGGGTGGTGCCCCAAGCCCAGTAATGC
Organism: Mirza zaza; assembly: GCA_008750895.1. NCBI lineage: Eukaryota > Metazoa > Chordata > Mammalia > Primates > Cheirogaleidae > Mirza > Mirza zaza. Next base: position 8,914 of record VSMD01100834.1, on the reverse strand, counting down.
TGTGACTCTGGCAGACTCCTGATGGTACTGCCTTGGTGAGCTTGGGTAAGATACAGGAGAATTCCCTGGGTTACCAGGCAAAGTCTCTGCCTCTCTTCCCTCACTCTCTGTGCTGGGCTGCTGGAGTTGGGGAGGAGTGATGGGGCCACTCCCTCATGGCCACCAGCGCTAGGTCACACCTGAACCCAGCCCAGTCTCACCCAGAGCCCGTGGTGACTGCTGCCTGGCTGCCTCTGAAGTTTATTCAAAGCCCAAGGGCTCTTTAGCCAGCAGGTGGTGAATCCTGCCAGGACCCGTCCTTCCCTTCAGGGCAGCATGTTTCCTTCTGCCCTGGGTGGGTCCAGAAATGTCCTCCAGAAACTAAAGCCTGGACCCAGGGGCTTCAGGAGTCTGCTTGGTACTCACGTGGCTGAGCTGGTACCCAAATTGTAAAACAAAGTCCTGAACTCTTCCCTTTCCTTTCCCCACATTGAAGAAGACTCTCCCTGAGCTGCACTGCCTGAAGTTGGGTGCAGGGGACACAGGCACTGGCTTGGCTGCTATGGTTGGTGTCTCACTGGGTCATGTGTACCCCAAATTTAAGCTTTAGTAACTTTAGAAAAATAGGTGCTACAAATTTACCCCCAAGATTACTTGAAGTTTTAATTATGTATGTTTGTACTTAATTTAGTTTTGTGGATGTTGAATAATGAATTATTAGTTTTAATTATTTGAGTTAGCCCCTCTGATTCAACACAATAAAGGCTTACTGTAAAACAAAAAATGTACTATTCAGCATTCATGAAAATAAGTATAAAAAGACTTTAGGTTTTATATATGGGCTGGTGTGAGGCAAAACTGTTCTGTAGACAACATGGATTTGAGGGTATGTGTGATCCTGAGAGTACAAATGTCTGGGTACAAGCAGAAATTCCAGGTAGTTCAGACTTCCAAGGTGCTAGTCAAGGGCTCCACCTGGTAACGGGTCTGAGGTAATATCTGGATTCTGAATGAAACAAACACAATTTCACTGAAGCAAATATGATAAAGGGTGGAGTTGGAAAATGGGAGGGCAGGGGAGGGCAGAGGGGCTCCGGAGGGGTGGTGGGTGGGGGAGGGGCAGTGGCCACACCCTCCTGTTGTGTCCTCCCACCCTCAGAAACCCTCTGTGACTCTCCTGTGCTCTGTGATTCAGGCCTGGGACTATAGCCAGGTGCAGGCGCCCTCAGGGCTAAGTTGCTTCAGGCAGCCATGCCATTCACACAATGGAGAACATTCTCTGTTTCCCAAGCTGCCACATAGAGCCATGGCTGAGCTTTGGCTCAACTGTTTTGGATACAGACCCCCAATTTGTCTTTCTGAGTGGATTGGGGTTACTGTTTCTATACCTGTTCTACCTGGTAATGAAATCATTTTTTTCAACCACCTTGGAAAATGAAGACATCAGAAAGGTAAGAAATGTCCAAAAGAGATTCTTTGTTTGCATTCCTGTTTCCACATTTCTGAATGAGCCTGGCTGGCTTAGAGAGTGATGGAACAAAGGAAGAAGCTATGCAGGGTTCGGGGTTCAGGAGGACCAAGGTTTGCACCTCAGGCTCACAAGCTGCCAATGTGGGTGTGGTGGAGGGTTCCAGGATAAAACCCCAAACACAGTGATGTCATGGTCCTGAGTTAGCATATTTAGAAAGTGTGGGTTCTCTGAAGGAGAACAGTCTCTCCAGACACTTGATCTTGAGTCACATTTCCATGTCAGGTGTCACTAGACCAAGCCCCTTCCTTCATGTTGGGCTGAGCAGGAGAGCAACGTTGAGAGCCTGCGACCTCTGTCCTCAGGATACAGGGTCCTCTGAGGGTGACTGTTGCCGTCTGATTCTGTGTCCTTGAGCACAGGACTTCTGCGTACAGCAAGTGGGAATTTTACAAAAAAAAATCCTTTGAATTTTTCAAAGAAGGAAAAATTGGAAATATTTTATCACTTGTAAAAATTGATAAGAAACACATTTCTGTTAATTAAAATAGTCATTATTCATGGATAATGAAAGTCTGAGCTTCCTAGAGAAGAGGAATGAGAGACGTGAGTCCCAGCCTTTTACTCTTTTCTTTCTGTTTTCAACATAAGGACAGAGCCAAGAGGAGAAGGAATGGTGGGACATTGAAAGGTAAGGTTCTCTCTGTGTGACCTGAGCTCTCCAAAGAGGAGACTTTCTGTTCCTTCTGTGAGGTCCCAGGTCCGTGATCTCTGAGGATGTCACTTGCTGGAAAGCAGAGCCCTCAGAGGAGGGCTCACAGGAAGGCAACGGGACCTGAGGCCCTTCTCAGAGTCCCCGCTCTGCCTGTCTGTGGGCAGGAAGCAGTGATGGGCCTAGACAAAGGTATTCCCCAAAAGGTGGCCATGTGAGGTGTCAAGGAAGACTAGCAGTTGATTTGGAGTCGGAACTTCTGTCTCCTGACTTTGTATATGTACTTTGACTTCCTGGGTGTGTGGGTTCCTCTTTGAGGTAACCACTGATGTATGTGCTTTGTGTGGTTTTCAGCATCATGTGGGATAATGTATGGGAAAGTACTTTATAAATTAGGCCACATACACATGTGAACCTTGTTAATATTGTTAACCACTTGACCTTGTCTGCTGATTTTGGGGCTATCAGAGTTTAATATCCCAAGGGTCTCCCATAAAGGGACTCCTTTATGATTATTATGCTTCTGCCTTCCTTATATATGACTTAATCTCCTGGTTTCCCAGGTCAGAGAACTCACCAGTGCAAAGCAGAGGAGGAAAGGAAGCTGTTTTCTATTCTGATAAGGTGATTAATCTTTCCCCTTTCCTGGTCCCTTTTTAAAGCGTGTTCAGTGCATTTCAGGGATTCAGTGCACGCTGCCGTAGTCATGGGAGGGGCTAGCTATGGGAATGGGTTTGCGAATGAAGTCCTTGGGGAGAGGCTAGAGAGTACATTGTGAAGTCATGGGTGAGGGGTGAGGGGGTAGCAGGCTTCAGTGGGCCCCACTCCGGCTAGGCTAGCAAGCACCCCTTTCCTTGTTCTGGTTCTGGCTACAGCTTTGTACCTCCTGTCTTCTGCAGCCCCTGGGTTGACAATCATGATACCATGAGCTTTCGTCAGCTCTTATGTCCAGACCCACTCTGTGATGTGTGCAACAGCACAACTACTGAGATCATGAAAGTGCTGCTCCGACAGTCCCTGGAAGATGCTGCTCCGTCTGTGTCACTTTTAGGTTATCCAGCTTCTGTGACGGAGTCAGCACATACTTTCTCCTCCACCCTGTCCGTAAGCCCCCCAGGAGAATTGATACCAGCCCCTCTGCCTGAGCCTTCGCCACCTCCTGCCTCCCTTCTCTCACCTGAACTGACGACCCCCTTACCTGACTTACCTTCACCTTCACCACTGGATGACCCTCTGCCCCCAGAGCCCATTTCTCCCTCGAATTCCAAACCCCTAGTGGACCCTTCTCCACCCCCGCCACTTGCCATTCCCCCTCTCCCCCCACATCACACTCAGGGAGCAGACCCTGTTCTCCAACCGGAGGCCACTTCGTCTGTAAAGACCATCTTTCCATTTGACCCCATCCTCTCCCAAGACATCAGCCCCTCTCAAAATTCATCCCTGGCAGTAGATCCCACTGATGCCCATGCTCGTCATCATGCACCGCCAACCCCGTCTGCTTCACCACTGCCAGATGGCACCTTAACTGTGACTCAATCTAAATCAACTTCCAGCTTATCAAAGCCTGTTCTGGAGATGTCATCTCCAGATAGCACTGATGAATTGTCCACTTACGTCCCCAAAATCAGAGGCATTGACCCTTCAAGCCTTGCAATTTTAGAATTCTCCTGGTGGCAGCCTCATGCCCAGGACTTGTTCCCCTCCAATTTGGCACCATGTGACTTCAAGCAAGAGCTTTCTGCCCTCCATTCTTCTGAGGCTTCTTTTGTGGGAGGCTCTGCAGCCAACCTTATAGAACCTGGGAAACTCTCTTTTTTCAACCCTGATATTCTGGCACTGTTGGAGAGACAAGTTAAAAAGAGGAGTGATTTCCTGATGTGGAAGGAAAAGGGAAAGAAAATGGGATCTTTTCCAAAGCAACTTAAGTCAGACTACCAACTAAATTCTTCAGCCCAACTGTTAGCGTCAACTGCTGATAAATATGGCTCAGCAGTTTCTCTTCCTTTGTGGACCAGCACAGATAAACCAGAGGAGTTGCATGTGCATCAGCAGCGTATATATTCTAAGACCTTTGAGGACAATTTAAAGCAAAAATATATACAGCTCTTCTGTGGTCTCCCATCTCTGCACAGTGAGTCCCTGCAGTCTACTGTCCTCATCCTGGGTGGTTCTTCAACCTTTGTGCTCTTCAATGGAATCTCAAATACCTCCGTAGACCAAGAATCCCCAGTACTTCCTCCTCCCCAACCTCTGTCCTTGCCTGAGGCCCAATCTCAACTTTTGCCTCAAACCCTGCCTCCATCTCAGTCCCTACCCCTCACTCAAGTCCAATCCCAGGCCCAACTTCAATCCCCATTCCCAATCCTATCACCTGATTCTCTATCCCAGATTAGGATCTGTGGAGTGTGTTTTCATAAACCCCAGAAGGAGGCACAGAGTCTTATGCCATCTGAAATTCATCACCTAGAATGGAACGTGTTGCAGAAAGAACAGGAAATTGTGTGGGGTTTACCCTCTGTGGTCAAGAAATCTCAGAAAGACTTTTGTCCTCCATCTCCCAACCTTACACTGGTCAGCCACTCCTCCAAGGCTCATGTTCCAATCTCTATCCTTCCTGGAGATTTTCCTCTCAGCAGTGAGCTTCGGAAGAAACTAGAGCACCACCTTCGAAAGAGGCTCATCCAACACCGGTGGGGCCTGCCCCGCAGGATCTATGAGTCTTTGTCGGTGCTAAATCCTCAGAGAAAAATTCCTGAGACATCTGAGTCAAAGTGCCATTATGGACTCTCATGGATCTCTTTCTTTAAAGGTCAAGGCAGTAAAGATCTAGAGAATTCTGGATTGAGTCAATCTGGAAGCCTCCATGAGAGATGCTCAGAAATGCTTTCACTAAAGAAGAATGTGAGGAAGGATCAGGGACATAGCCTAGAGAATGGCCCAAAAGATCACCTGTTGAATAATCCAGAGAGGTCTTCAGATAAGGGTCTAGGGTCTCACTCTGTGAAAGACGTAGAACATCACATGGTGAATCTTCCAGGGAATAATTCAAGGGCCTCAAGTATGAGCCTGGGTCCAACACAACTTGAAAATGCCCTGATAGCACACTTGAACAAGAAATTTGAGAAAATCAGTGAGAGTCAGATTTCTAGGACTATGCATAATTCATGTCATTCTATCAAGCAAACAGTGCCTCTTCCTAAGAAATCCCACAGCCAAATAAAACACAGAAATTTGGTATCATTGGTGGGTGGGAACCACCACCTGAATACCTCCCAGGAGGTTTGCTCCGTTGGCTCCAGCCAGCAAGAGCTATTGGAAGACCATATTAAAAGTTATTATATGAGGATGATATGGGGTCTTCCCCCTAAGGTCCTTGAATCCGTGGAAATCTTTAACTCAAGGAAGGACTCATCTGAATCTTTACCTAACTTTGCCTCTTCGACCTACCTTATTTCTGGGGTGGATTCCAAAGATGGAGTTTCCAGGCCCCTTAGAAGAAGCTCTAAAGATTTTCATGAAGAACAGGTGAGAACAACAAATTCAGTTCCTATCCTGGATCATGTCTTCCCTGTTACCTCACCTGTGGACAAAGGAGGACAGGGAACCTTAAGACAATCACCATCTGATACCAACCATGAGCTTACAGAGAACCTCCAGACAATTGAGGATGGCAAACAGACTTTTCTGGCCCCCCCTCATAGCAGCATAAACAAAGCAAGTCAGAAGCCCTCTATACTAACCAACGGGTACAGGCCAAAGCTGCCCACAAGGCAAGCTGGGGCTGGACATGAGCCAGTGGATGTGAAAATGAGTTCCGACGATGGAGCAGCAAGGCTTCAGGGCAAAAGGATGAAGAATTTGGAACATTTTCCCAAACTCAACAGGTCCAGGGAGATATTCAAGGCAGAGGAGCTTTATGCTCTTCAATAACAATCTAGTAACGACTTGACAACTAGTCAGTTGGAAAGCTCCCCAGTGATAAACATGTTCCATTTCATTTATTTCTGGTTTGACTTTTGTTATTTGTTTTCTTCTGCTAGCTTTTTGGGTTGGTTTGCTCCTCCTTTTCTAGTTCCTTGAGATATAATATTAAGTTGTTCATTTGTGGTCTTTCTGACTTTTGGATGTGGGCACTTAAGGCCATGAATTTTCCTCTTAGGGATGCTTTTGCTGAATCCTGTAGATTTCTTTTTTCTTTTTAAAATATTTTTATTTTATAAAATTTTTTACTTTTTTATTTTCCTGGAAATGAGATATAAATTCCTGTAGATTTTGATAGTTTGTGTCCTCTTTGTCATTCATGTGATGGTATCTTTTGATTTCCATCTTAATTTCATGGATCAGTGTTTATTGACCCAATGATCATTCAGCAGCAGGTTGTTTCCATGACTTTGTGTAGAATTGAGTGTTTCTCTCGAAGTTGATTTCTAGTTTTATTCCACTATGGTCCTGAGAAGATACATAGTATGATTTTGATTTAAAAAAATTTGTTTTGTCTTGTTTTGTGGCCTAAGATATGATCAATCCTGGAGAATGTCCTGTGTGCTGATGGGAAGAATGTATATTCAGTAGTTCGGGGGTAGAATGTTCTGTAAATGTCTATTAGGTCAATTTGTTTTGTTTTGTCTTGTTGAATTGTTCCCTTTATCATTATATAGTGACTATATTTGTCTTTCTTTACCATTGTTGATTTTAAGTCAATTTTGTCCGATGTGTGAATGGCTATACTTATTCTCCTTTGGTTCCCATTTGTGTAGAATATATTTTTCCATCTTTTCACGTTGGTCTGAGTCCTTATGGTGTAGATGTATTTCCTGGAGACATCAGATAGTTGGGTTGTGTTTTCTCATAAATTCAGCCAACCTATTTATTTTTAGTGATGCATTTAAACTATTCATGTTGAGAGATAGAATTGATATGTGGGATGCTGTTCTGTTCATCATGTTAGGTAATACCTTATTGCTTTGTTTTCCTTCTTGTGCTATTGTTTTATAAAAGTTGTGAGCTTTAGCTTTTTTGGGTGATTTAACACTGGTGGGTATCTATTGTGCTGATTCATGTATAATCCAGTTCTGAGTATTTGCTGCAGGGCAGGTCTGGCCATGACAAATTCCCTCAGTCTTTGCTTATTTGGAAAGACTTAATTTCTATATCAGCTGTGAAACTTAAGTTTTGCAGGATTCAAAATTCTAGGCTGGCAGTTATTCTGTTTAAGATCGAAGATGGGTCTTCACTCCCTTCTGGCTTGTAAGATTTCCACTAAGAACTCTACTGTTAGCCTGATGGATTTTCCTTTATAGGTCAGTTGTTTATGTCTAGCTGCTTGTAGAGTTTCCTCCTTCATTTTGATTTTGACCAGGTTGATCACTATGTGTCTCGAAGATGTCCTATTTGCTACTAATCTTCTGGTGTTCAATGACTATCTTGTATTTGGATGTCTGGATCTCTGGTGATACCAGGGAAGATTTCTTCAATAATTCCCTCAAATAGATTTTCCATGCTTTTAGCTCTTTCTTCTTAAGGGATACCTATAATCAATATGTTAGTTCATTTTGTATAGTCTCATATCTCTCTAAGTGATTGCTTAGCCTTTTTTGTTCTCTGCCTTTTTAAATGACACAGTTAGCTCAAGAGCCTTGTCTTCAAGCTCTGAGATTCTTTCTTCTTGGATAGTCTATTGAAGTTTTCTGCAGTGTTTTGAAATTCCCTAGATGACTCTTCCATTTCTTTAAGTTCTATCATATCCTTTCTTATGTTGTCTAGCTCCTTAGTGACTTTTTCATTAGTTTCCCTGAAATTTATTTTTTTGGCTTCTTCTTGTTGATTCTCAACTTTTTCTTCAATTCCATTCATCTTATTTGCCATCCAGATTCTGAATTCCATTTCTGTCATTTTTGCGATTTCCTTGTTGTTGGAGTCCGCCACCATAGCTACATTGTGATCCCTGGGGGTGTTGAACTGTTTTGTTTTTTCATGTTGCTGGGTTCTTTTGATGGTTTCTTGTCACCTGAAACCCTGTTTCTTTACTCAGGGCTAGTAGGTTTCCAGGGCACCTGTTTTTTGCTGGGAACTCTCCTGCTTAATTAGAAAAAGGGGAGCTTCCTGTATGGTGCTTTTTTTCCCTATTCCAGAATGTTGACATGTCAGGGGAGGGCATGAGCACCACAGCCTATAATGCAGCTGTTCTGATTTTCCTGTTCACAAGTGGTTGCACTGCTCAAGCCTGTGCTGGATTATCTTTGTGCTGGCTATTGGGTTGTCTCCCCGATAGTTGTAGGACATTTGAGTTGTGAGCATGGTGCCGCCCTCTCCAAGGAGGCTGGCATTGTGGGGAGTTGCTCTGTCTGGGGTCTACCCACAGAGGTGACAGTGGCAGCTGGGTGAGGCTATCTAGGTAGTGGTCATGGGTTCCCAGGCTGTGGGCATTTGCTCAAACTAGGTCTCGGTATGATGGCCGCTTGAGGCTAGGGGGACCCTGGGTGGGCGCTGGGCCTGGGAGCAGTTCCACCGGCCCTGCAGCAGTGGTGGAGACTCAGGGGTGGTGTCGTGGGGTCCAGGCGCGGTGCTGGAATGTCGGGGGTGGCGTCCTCGGCCTGCAGGAGCCCGGGACACTGGGGGTGGTGTCGTGGGGTCCAGGCGCGGTGCTGGAATGTCGGGGGTGGCGTCCTCGGCCTGGCAGGAGCCCGGGACACTCGGGGGTGGTGTCGTGGGGTCCAGGCGCGGTGCTGGAACGTCGGGGGTGGCGTCCTCGGCCT
>VSMD01100831.1:0-59251 GCA_008750895.1 Mirza zaza | reverse complement strand
CTGACGCCATGGCACTCACTCTAGCCTGGGCAACAAAGCAAGACTCTGTCTAAAAAAAAAAAAAAAAAGAAAGGAACATTAAGAGTCAGTAATATGTTATATTTCACCATATGCCTTTTTACACTGTTTTCTTTTCTTTTTTTTTTTTTTTGAGACAGAGTCTCACTTTATTGTCCAGGCTAGAGTGAGTGCCATGCCGTCAGCCTAGCTCACAGCAACCTCAAACTCCGGAGGGCTCAAGCAATCCTGCTGCCTCAGCCTCCCAAGCAACTGGGACTACAGGCATGTGCCACCATGCCCGGCTAATTTTTTTCTATATATATTAGTTGGCCAATTAATTTATTTCCGTTTATAGTAGAGATGGGGTCTCGCTCTTGCTCAGGCTGGTCTCGAACTCCTGAGCTCAAACGATCCGCCCACCTCGGCCTCCCAGAGAGCTAGGATTGTAGGCGTGAGCCACCGCGCCCGGCCTGTTTTATTTTCTTACCATGTGCATGTGTTACTTTTTAGGGAGAAAACTGGTATCTTGGGAATTTTGTGTCACTGGAGAAAAGATAGGGTGTTTGACATAGGTTGCTTGACCACTGTGCTGGCAGTTTTGGAAAAAATAAATCTGCCTCTGTTGTTCACATCTTAGCACCAAAACACATTCCAGGTGGCACATGAACTTAAATATTAAAATCTGAGTACAGAAAGGTACTGTAAGAAAACATGGGGAAAGAATTTTATGGTGGGATAAGAAAAGTATTTCAAAGCAGGCATAATACTGGTAATCATAAAACACTTGAGTACGTGAAAATTTAAGAGGAAAACTAGCTCTAATAAGATAGAATAAGAAGAAATTCACAAAAGAAATAAGAATGATCAGTAATACAACATGTAAAAAGATGCTTAGGCTCATTATTAATCAAAGAAGTGTAAACTAAAACAGCAGTATGATTATTTTTACCTAAGATGATTGCTGAGAATGTGGGCAAAGGAGCATTTTGGGTGGGGGTATAAAATGTCCTAACTTTACTAAAGTGAGCAGTTTGGCACAATGTGTGTAAGTTTTCACCATACATCACTGATGTACTAGCTACCCACTGTGAGGAATTTATACAGAGATCAACATGTAAGGGTAGTTGTTTGAGAGACTTTTAAAAAAGCAGTAAGCAAGGAAAATCAATGCCCATCAATAGGAAATTGGCTAAATTATGTTACTCTCTATTCCAGAGACCACAATGAAGCCATTTAAAGAAGGTTTTGTGTAGCTGTATTCATAAAAATTGAAGTATCTCCATGGGAAAGGAAAGATCTTGAAGACGTTAGGTGAAAATACCAAATTTCAGAAGTCTGTATACTGTTTATAGTATGATCCCATGGTTTTTCAATGACTGTGTCCCATACCTGTGTGTTCAAACTCAGCCTGTTTATTGAGCACCTACTCCAGATGATGGGTGAGTTGTGGGAACAGAGCCACAGTCAGTTCTGCCTTCCCACCAATGGACCCACGTGGGACACACACATGGGGGTGTATGGAGATCCCAGGACCTCCATGTTGAAATGGCAAGAAAGTGCCTAGGTGGCCAGTGAGAGAACTCAAGACCACAATGGACCCCTAGGTGTTCTTGGTACAGGGAGCGGGAAATGTTGGCCATGATTTACCTCATTCAGCCACTGGCAGTGACAACCCTCTATCTGGAAGATTTACCAACCATGAGCTTTTCCTTCAACCTTTTAAAGAAAAGTTGAAGTCTTCATTTGTAATATGTAGCCCTTCTAGATGTGGAGAAGTTGTCAATGTATGCTAAAGTAAAATGAGAAAAACTACTTGTTTTCTAATAACCCTTTTATTAAAATTCACTGCAAAAACCATTATCTTCTAGAAATCACTTTGGAAATACAATTTTTACAGCATTTCCTGGACTGATGCCCATGTTTGTGTCATGGGTTGGAGGGGAGGGCAGAGTGCAGTAAGGGGAGGAGTAAGGTTCATGCCAGAATGTGTATGTTAGAACCATTGTTCCATAGGTGTGTTGTTATTCAGCAGTGCTGTCTGTCTATATGCTGATTAAGCTTAGGTCCTTCATTAAAATACCTATATCTAACTTTTCTACATTTTTAGAAGTGCTTGCCAATGTTAAAGTAGATGTGAATAGTGTTACATTTTTAATATAGTCATTCCTTGGTATCCACGGGGGATTGGTTTCAGGACTCTGCTCGGATACCAAAATCCACAGGTGCCCAAGTCCGTGATATAAAATGGTGTAGTATTTGCATATACCTGTGTACATTCTCCTGTATATTTTAAATTATCTCTGGATTACTTATAATACCTAATACAATATAACCATTACATTAATATAAATAGTTGTTATACTATGTTTTTATATCTATTTTTTACTGTCGTATTGTTTTATCCCACAAGTTTTTTTTTTTTAGACACTGTGCCTGAGGATCCCACCCCCCAAACATTTTTGATCCATGGTTGCTTATCTCTGCAGATGGAGAACCCACAGATACACAGAGCCAATTGTATTCGTAGATGCGACAACAAGTGTGCATCATTAAAAGATGTTAAATAATTAATGTATATGTGTATTATATGCAATACCATGTATCTTTTAAGAAAAAGAAGATATGTCTATTAAAGACCCACAAGGAATGTCATCCATGATCTACTATTGTTGAGTAAACAAAAGCAAGTTCAAATTATTGATATATGCAGCAATTCAGAGGGATCTCAAGGCAATAATGCTGAATGAGAAAAGCCAATATAAATTATTTGTATGACATTCTTAAAATAAAAGTATAGAGATGAAGACTATAGATGAGAAGTTGCCAGAGCTGTGGGGACTGGGGCATGTAGTTATAGAGTTAGGAGGAAGCCCCATGATAACGGAATAGTTATGAATTTTGATTGTGGTGGGTACGTGATCTACACATTGGACAGAATTGCGTAGAACTACACACACACAAACACACGAGGAGATATAAAACGTTAACTCTGAATAAGTTCTCTACTACATTTGTACTAGATGTTACTGTTGGGAAAACTGGGTAAAAGGTACCTTGCACCTCTCTATACTTTTTTTTCATTTTGGGTAACTTCCTGTGAAATCTATAATTAACAAGTTGTGGCCGGGCGTGGTGACTCACGCCTGTAATCCTAGCACTCTGGGAGGCTGAGGCAGGAGGATCACTTGAGCCCAGGAGTTTGAGGTTGCTGTGAGCTAGGCTGACGCCACGGCACTCTAGCCCGGGCAACAGAGACTCTGTCTCAAAAAAAAAAGTACATTTCTTAAAGCTGTAGCTGCCATGGTGTGTGATTCCTCTCATGGATCGAGGCAAAGTAAATTGAAAACCTTCTGCAAAGGTTTCACCCTTCCAGATGGCATTAAAAACTTCTGTGACTCATGGGAGGAGGTCAAAATGCCAATTTTAACAGGAGTTTGGAAGAAGATGATTCTAACCCTCATGACGACTTTGAAGGGTTCAGGACTTCAGTGGAGTAAGTAACTGCAGATGTGGTGGAAATAGCAAGAGAACTAGTATTAGAAGTGGAGCCTGAAGATGGGACTGAATTGCTGCAACCTCATGATTAAACTTGTATAAGATGAGTTGCTTTTTATGGAGGAGCAAAGAAAGTGGTTTCTTGAGATGGAATCTATGCCTCCTAAAGACATCGTTGAACATTGTTGAAATGACAACAAAGGATTTAGAATGTTACATAAACTAAGTTGACAAAGCAGCAGCAGGATTTGAGAGGATTGACTCCAATTTTGAAGGAAGTTCTTCTACTGTGGGTAAAATGCTGTCAAACAGTATCACATGCTACAAGAAACCTTTTGTGAAAGGAAGAGTCGATCAATGTGGCAAACTTCGTCGTCTTATTTTAAGACATTGCTGCAGCTACCCCAGCCTTCAGCTACCACCACCCTGATCAATCAGCAGCTTATCAATATTGTAGCAAGACCTTCCACCAGCAAAAAAATTATGAAGGCTCACTGAAGGCTCAGATGATCATTAGCATTTTTTAGCACTTAAATTAGGTATTTACCTTTTCTTTTTAGACATAATGCTTTCTTTTTTAGACACAATTACACACTTAATAGACTATAGTATAAACATAACTTTTATATGAACTGGGAAACCAAAAAATTCATGTGACTTGCTTTATTGTAATATTTGCTTTATCATGGTCTTGAAACAAAACTCACAGTACCTCCAAGCTGTGCCTGCATTAAAGCAATGGCACAAGTCCCAGCTGTTAAGGAGATTGAGGCAGGAAAATTGCTTGAGCCCAGAAATTTAAGGCTGAAGTGAGCTATCATGATGCCACTGCACTCTAGCCAGGTGACAGTGAGACCCAGTCTCAAAGAAAACATAAACAAAAAACTCTAGCACAAAAGATGGGGTTGGTAAATGGAACTACACAGTTACAATAAAAGTAATACAGTATCACAGTCAAAGTAGACTGTGATAAAGATTTTCTTTTTTCAGAAATGGGGTCTCGCTGTGTTGCCCAATCTGGGCTCGAATTCCTAGTGTCAAGTGATCCTCCTGTCTCAGCCTCCTGAGTAGCTGGGACTGCAGATACGCACCACTGCACCTGGCTTATTGATATATTTTTAAATTTTTGTATTGGTATATAATATTTGTATATATAGTTTGGGAGTACATGTGACATTTGGAGGGGTCTTTTTTTTTAAGACAGTCAAGTGCAGTAGTGAGAAGCAGGAAATAGCAGAACAAGGACTTGAAACTGTACCAGACTGCAAACAATGAATTCGTATAACTCACTACCTTCTGAATAGCCAGTATTTTTGTACCTATTGAAATACTGTGCTATTTAGATACTTTTAGCTCCCACATGAGTGAGAACATGTTTGTCTTTCTGTGCCTGGCTTATTTCACTAAACATGATGACCTCCAATTTTATCTATGTCGTGCAAATGACAGCATTTCATTTTTTATGGCTGAATAATATTACATTGTGTATATATACTGCATTTTCTTTATCCATTCATCTGTTGATGAACACATAGGTTTATTCCATATTTTGGCTATTGTCAATAGTTCAGTAATAAATATGAGAATACAGATATCTCTTCAATATACTGATTCCCTTTCTTTTGATATATGCCCACCAGTGCTCTTTGTTTTGTTTGATTAAACACCTGGGGCTCAACTCATCTTCAAGCCTAATTTGTTATTTCTAAGAGTTTCATTTTCACAGCCTTGAAGAGCTCTAAGTGGCCAGCAGGGGTGCGAACTCCCTCCCAGCGCTCTCAGCACCAGATTTCAAGGACTCTAATAAGCCAGTCTCACAGAGAAAAGAAAAAAAAAATTAAAAAGCACATGCAGCAGTTTCACAGCCATTTTTACTACCAGTTGGCTGCATATTTTTCCTTTCTCTTTGCCCCCAAATAAAAACACCAAACCTCTTGTCCCCCACACCAACACTTTCCTTCTTTTGTGTCGTACCCTTCCCACCTTTGGCAAGTAAAATAAACTTTCTTTCCTAAAACTGTTCTTTTCTCCCACCCACGCTGTGAGCTCAAGAATCCACACACTGACACCAAGGTCATAAAGATTTTTCCCTATGTTTTCCACTAGAAGTTTTAGTTTTAGCTTACATTTAGTATATCATCCATTTTGAGTTACTTTTTGTATATAATATGAAGTACAGATCAAAGTTCACTTTTTGCTTATGAATAACCATGTGTTTCAGTACTTATTTTTTTGAATACTATCCTTTCTCCACTGAATTGCTGGTGTGCATCTGTTAAAAATGAATAGACTATATATGTTGGGTCTGTTTCTGGACTCTCCATTTTATTCAATTGATTTATTTGTCTGTCTTTATGCCAACACCACTCTCTTGATTACTATACCTTTATGTTAATTCTTAAAATTTTGTAGTATAAGTTCTCCAACTTTTTTTTTTCTTTTTTAAAGTTGTTTTGGTAATAAGTCTTTCAAACTTTCGTATAAAGTTTAGAACCAACTAGTCAATTCTACATCTCCTTCCCCCACAAAAACCAAATCAATGGTGTCCAAAACCAGGTTTTCTAATTTTTTTCCTTACTTGTTTTTCTTGTTTTTGGTAGGTGGTGAGGATAGAGAGAGGCCCATGATTGTCTAGACAAAGCACAGGGAACCTTCTTGAAAGGTGGAAATATTCTATACCTGGATTGTAGTGATGGTTACATGAGTATATACATATGTGAAATCTCATTGAACTGTACTATATAAGCGGATTTGGTAAATGTATACATTATACCTCAATAAGGTTAATTTAAAAATCTGTACCAGGCTGGGTGCAGTGGCTTACACCTGTAATCCCAACGCCTTGGCAAGATAATTGAGACCAGCCTGAGCAACATAGAAAGATCCCTGTCTCTACAAAAAATATTTTTAAAAATTAGCTCAGTGTGGTAACACGTGCCTTATAGTCCCTGCCATTTGTGAGGTTGAGTCCAGAAGATCCCTCAAGCTCAGGAATTCAAGGCTGCACTGATCTATGATCATGCCACTGTACTCCAGTCTGGGTTACAGAGTGAGATCCCATTTAAAAAATATAGATACCAGCATTTTTGTTTTCAGTGAGTAAGCTTTGTTTATCATAAATACATAAATGGAAATTCCAACATAATTTTTAATTTTCTTTCATGTATAATACCATATCCTGATTTATCTATTTTAGACATTATTTATGAATTTTCCACCATGGTAATGGTAGATTCTCCTTAACAGTCTATGCAACCTCTTTCACTTTCTCTCCCCCATCTCAACATAACTATCACAATTATTTTTTTTTTTTTGAAACAGGGTCTAGCTCTATTGCCTACACTAGAGTGCAGTGGTGTCATCATAGCTCATTGTAACCTCAATCTCCTGGGTTCAGATGATCGTTCTGCCTCAGCCTCCTGAGTAGCTGGGACTAGAGGCATGCACTACCATGCCTCTAGAGATACAGCCCCATGTTGCCCGGGCTGATCTCAAACTCCTGGCTTCAAGTGATCTTCCCACTTCAGCCTCCCAAAATTATAGGTCTGAACCACCACACCCAGCCAACTATCACAATTTTAAAAATCATATCAATAGTGTTTATAACGTTCTGGCTATGCAAGTATTGTTCAATTGTACAAAAGTGTGCTACTATCACTTTGTAATACAATGTATTGTTTTCTTCCTGTTAAGCATTCTTACCTTTTCACCGGCCTGATCTTCCACATATCTAACATTTTTTTCCAAAAGCTCTAACATTTCTGCCACAGGGCTATCAACAGCATTCTCCATGAGCTCAAACACATAATTTCTTTCTTTTTTTTTTTTTTTTTGAGACAGAGTCTCACTTTGTTGCCCAGGCTAGAGTGAGTGCCATGGCGTTAGCCTGGCTCACAGCAACCTCAAACTCCTGGGCTCAAGCGATCCTTCTGCCTCAGCCTCCTGAGTAGCTGGGACTACAGGCATGCGCCACCATGCCCGGCTAATTTTTTCTCTATATATTAGTTGGCCAATTAATTTCTTTCTATTTATAGTAGAGACGGGGTCTTGCTCTTGCTCAGGCTGGTTTCGAACTCCTGACCTCGAGCAATCCACCCGCCTCGGCCTCCCAGAGTGCTAGGATTACAGGCGTGAGCCACCGCGCCCGGCCCATAATTTCTAATATTAATATTTTCCTGGAGACCTCCCTTCCTAAATCCATCTTTCTGCTCTAACCTGGGCCTGTTGACTTCTGGGCAACTTCAACACAGTTGTGTTGGCACTCATCACTGCTATTCTATATTCTTTAATTCTGCGTCTTTCTCATTCTTGTTTACTTATTAGCTTTGCTGGCATTCATCATCCAGGTACCTCCCATTTGAGCTTTTTGGGGGGGCTCTTTGCCTCCCTTCTATAGATATTTAGCTTGTAACTTTCTTTCCTTTTTTTATATCATACATCCCTTATGTATTTGTTTTTGAGGCAAAGTGTCAAGTCACCTGGGCTACAGTGCAGTGGTATCATAATAGCTCACTGCAATCTCAAACTCCTGGGCTCAAGCAGTTGTCCTGCCTCAGCCTCCCAAGTAGCTGGGATTACATAGGCATTAGCCATCACGCCTGGCCTCAGTTCTTTATCCACTTTTTTCTTCCAAAATATTGATTGTAATCTCTTGTCTATAGTTTTCTCTTTTCTTCTTTAGGGTTAAAAATTTTTAAATATTTTTACTATCATCTCACTAAGGCTTTAAGAGGGAGAAGAGGTAAACTTAACTGTTCAGTTCATGATTTTAAACTGCAACCCAGGCATAGCATTTGGGGGACTCATCCTTTATTTTAAAAAAGGAGAGAAGACGAGGACATATACATACAGGAGATTTGCTGCTGTGAAGGTGAAGGGAATCCATAGTGATGGGCTTCGATTTTATCAGTGAAATGTGAGGCTAGGTCACTAGCTGGGGATAACAATGGAAGAGGGCCTGGAGGTAGAAGGCTTCTGGAGAGGGAAAGGTAAGGGCTATCTCATTATATAGAAAATCACACCAATTAGAGAAACATGGTGTTATGGGCTGAATTGTCCCCCAAACTCCTATAATATGTTGAAGTCCTGTACCTCAGAATGCAACTGTATTTGGAGTTAAGGTCTTTAAAAAGTGTTAAGCTAAAATGAGGCTGTTGGGGTGGGCCCAAATCTAATATGGCTGATGACATTTTAAGAAGAGGAAATTTGGAAACAGACTGACACCAGACATGTGCACACACACACAGGAACCATGTGAAGACAGCCCTCTGAAAGCAGAGGAGAGGTCTGTAGCAGATCCTTCCTATAGCCTTCAGAGAAAACCCTGCCAACACCTTGATCTTGTACTTCTAGCCTCTAGAACTGTGGGAAAATACATTTCTGTTGTATAGAAATGCATTCTGTTGTCAATGCAGGCTGTGGTATTTTTATTTTGGCACTCCTAGCAAAGGAATACACATGGCAAGATTGCTGAGCAGTACTGACTTCCAATTTGGGGTTTGTGGTCATGAATTTAAACAGAAACTACTAACCTTAATTACATGATTTTCTCTAGCAATATTTAACAGTAAGGTCGGTTTCAACAAAGAAAAGCAAATGGTAGAGTTTCATCCAGGTAATTTTCCAGTGAATTTATTGCACAAGAATATGACACATTAATTTAAAAGTTCAGTTTGGATAAACATTCAACTATGAAATGCTTATTGTCAGGCACTTTGTTAGGTGTAATGAATAATAAAACAAAATCAATGTGCCTTCACCACAGCCTATACAAATTGCAGATATTAAAATGTGAATCATCTAACATTAGATGAAATTTGTACTAGCCTTCTGGAAAGCCATTTGGCATCAGATTCTGGCTCTCAATTCTATTGATCTATAACCTGTACATTTTCAGACTCTTTGAGACAGAGTCTCATTCTGTTGCCTGGGCTAGAGTGCCGTGGAGTCAGCCTAGCTGACAGCAACCTCAAACTCCTGGGCTCAAGCAATCCTTCTGCCTCAGCCTCCTGAGTAGCTGGGACTACAGGCACATGCCATCATGCCTAATTTTTTCTATATATTTTTAGTTGCCCAGCTAATTTCTTTCTTTTTTTTTAGTAGAGACAGGTCTCGCTCTTTCTCAGGCTGGTCTTGAACTCCTGAGCTCAAACAATCCACCCACCTCAGCCTCCCAGAGTGTTAGGATTACAGGCGTGAGGCACCATGCCCAGACTATAACCTGTACATTTTCAAAAAGTATATAAGGAGACTAAACGAAAAAATATGTTTGAAGATTATCTCATTAATGGGAAATTATCTCAATGCGTAATAAAACTGATTTTCTTCTATGTATTTTGCTATTAAACATACGTATAGCAGTTAACAAGATTTCTGTCTCATACAGCAATTCAAATTCAAGTCCCTTTCATTACTGGATATGACTTTGGACAAGTTGCTTAAGGGTTTCCTCACTATAAAACAGTCCCAACTCTACAGGGTGCCATATGCACCTACACAGTATGTATTTGGTAAGACAAAGTACTTGACTATTTTTATTATACTTAGAAAAAGGTTATTTTTAAAAACAAACATCTTCAATTAATGAGTTACATGGTATATTTCAAAAAAGCTGTATGTATTTTAAGAGACAGGGTTTTGCTATGTTGCCCAGGCTAGACTCCCAACTCCTGGGCTCAAGTGACCCTCCCCTGCCTCTGCCGGGGACTACAGGCAGGCATCATTGCACCCTGCCAAAAAGCTGTTTTTTAAAAACATACACCTTCAGGTAAATTCTTTTACTTCACGTAAATGTCCACTTTTAGTAGTGAAATCCCAGAAGAAAATGTGATTTTATAGGAGTATGTTTAACTGAAAAGACTATTTCCATTTAAGTTTAGGCAATTACCCTTGACAGACGGTAAGTAAACTAAAGTTGCATGATAAAACCCCCATCAAGTATCTCATACTTAAGCAAAGGACTCAAATCATAGTCCGCGGCTTTATTGCGGTTTTCATTCAAAATACATTTTATATCATCTGTGACTCAGGAAATCCCTATCTTCCTATCATGCTAAACAAACAAGAAATAGGACAGTGATTACACTTTCAGGTATCAGGGAATGTAGAGCCCCAGATATTGGATATGCACCCCACCATGCTCACGTCTGTTTTAATAAAACTGGTCCAAAGGATCACATTTTCATAGGAACCAGTTTTTCAGTTCCAGGACCAGGTAAAGACAGGGCAGCTACCCCGTGATCTATAAAATCGAGGGGTGACGGCTCAGGGTTAGGACCATTTCTTGGTGATATTGAGATGGTCGAGCTGGTCTCTGACGAATTTGTGCGGGGGGAACTTGGAAGTGGTGGCCGCCTTGATGGCCTCGAAGGTCTCGGCCCTGCGCACCGCGGCGTGGCCGTACTCCTGCTCGGCGGTCAGGTAGGGCATGCTCAGCCAGTAGTGGTTCTCCGCCTCGACCTCCAGGCGCCGGATCATGTTCTGCTTCGCTCGCAGCGACACGAACCGCGGCCGCCGGTGCTTCCCGATCCACTGCCTGCCAGGAATGCGGTTACGGCGGAGGAGCGCGGTCAGGAACATGGTGCCTGCGAGGAGAGGGGCAGGAAGCCGGAGACGCCACTGGGGACGGCCGGGCCCGGAGAGCGGGCAGCCACGCGCGATCCCGCCCACGCGCCAGCCTCCTCCCGGCGCCTACGGGCATCCCCGAGAACGCGCCAAGCTTCCCTCCCAAGGAAGTGGGGAGCCCAGCTGAGGCCGATAGGCGGAGGGGCCTCCAGAGCCCGGGACAGGCCCAGCAACTCACCAGCGCGCTCCACAGGACAGTCTCCTAGCACACGCCACCGCCCGCGGACACCCGCCTCGCGAGGCCTCCTGGCGACCTCGCGCGAGACTTCGCTCCCTCGCGAGAGGACTTCCAGCGCCTGCGCAGAACTGAAGACGCCTGGACGCCGAGAGATTCAAATTGGTGGCGGGAGGCTCTGAAGCGAGCGGGGTGGCCCGCTGGCGCCTGGAGTCCGGTCCCGCTGTGCTCACCAATGGACCCGATCCGGAGCTTCTGCGGGAAGCTGCGGTCTCTGGCCAGCACCCTAGACTGCGAGACGGCCCGGCTGCAGCGAGCGCTGGACAGAGAGGAGAGCGGTGAGTTCGGCTGGCGGGGCTGGGCGCGCTGCGCGGGTCCCTCAGGCGCGGGTCCCTCAGGCGCGGCGGGCCGGAAGGGCGGCCGCGGGGAACGGAAGGGACTTGCCGGAGTGGGCGTCGATTGACGGCGGCGAGAAGGGCGTCAAAGGGGGCACCGGGTGGGGTGGCGCGCGTATCCAAATGCTCCACGTTTGTCGTTAACATATAGCTCCGGGAGCTGCGAGTGTCACCTTTTTATGATTTATTCTTAGGGCCCCTCGAGTGTGCCTTTGTGTCTGTTTTTAGTTCCCTAAAACGACCACATTGCTCTTCTCAAGTAACGAAAGTAGCACCATCGTGTTGCGAAGAAAAACAGCGGCACTTGTGAAAAAAAAGTCCCAGTTGACAAATTGAGTCCGCAGTGTATACACTAATTTATATATGGCATGCTTTCACGTCACATGTAATATTGTGTGCTTGTTAATCAAATACCATGTGAACACAATTAACCAGTTCCTTTTAAAATGCAGCTATTTAGCATTGTTCTTTATACTTTGCATGTCTAGTGACTTGTCTCACCTCAATGGTCCACAGTTGCAGTAAACACCTGTATTTTCCCAATAAACCATATTGCCAGCACAAATACTGGTACTCAGTATTGCTGTTTTTTTTTTTAATAAAGTAAAATTCATCGCCATTCACCTTTGTATTAGAGATTTTTTTGTTTTTGCAAAAGAAGTTCAGATTTTAAGATTTACTTCATGAATGTCATAACCATAATGCATCTTAAAATAATGCACCCTGCTGACTCCTTTAATTGTATTATGAATAGTTCTCCAGTCACTTGGAAATGTTTATTTTATTGTACTCTGTAGGAAATTTGAGATATGAAAAAATAGAAGAAAATAGTCTCTATACCTCTACTACCCAAAGATACCACTATGAATATTTTAGTAATTTTTCTACCATTCTTATTTTATGGCTTTTTTGTTTTTTGATTTTGTTTATGTAGTTGAGATAATAAAAATAGACACAAAATTGCATTAACATTTTTGGATTCTTGGTATATATGCTGAATTGCTTTCCACAAAGCTTGTGCTAAGTTATCTTCTTACCAACATATTACCTCTGCACAAACTCTGCATTTTCTTTTGTTTTTACAAGAAAAAGTTGGAATAGTTCCTGGCCCATATGTATTATAGAAAACATGGAATTGTACTAATTAACAAAGGTGATCACAGTTTCACCTTTTATGATCACATTATGAATTATTAAATTGACTGACTTCTAAACATCTTTGATGGTGGGCGCAGTGGCACACATCTGTAATCCCAACACTTTGGGAGGCCGAGGTGGGAGGATCACCTGAGGCCAGAAGTGGCAATATAGTGTGACCCCCATCGCTACAAAAAACAGACAAGTTACCTGGGCATGTTAGTGCAGGCCCATAGTCCCAGCTACTTAGGAGGCTGAGGCAAGAGGATTATTTGAGGTTGGAGTGAGCTATGATGACATCGGTACACTCTAGCCTGGGTGATAGAGCAAGACCCTATCTCAAAAAAATAAACATCTTCCAGATGTAATTCACAATTCACATACCATAAAAATCACCATTTAAAGTATACAATTAAGTAGTTTTTAGGATATTAACAGAGTTGTACAATCATAATAACAAAACGTTTAGATTTTCATCACTCTGAAAAGAAACCCCTGTGCCCATTCAGTCACTCCCCATAACCCAATTCACCACAGCAGCTTTACCCAACCACCAATCTCCTTTCTGTCTCTATAGATTTGCCTATTCTGGCAAATTCTGGTAATTTTGTTTAAATTGAATCATACAATATGTTGTTTTTTGTGATTGACTTATTCACTTAGCGTAATGTTTCAGTGTTCATCCATCTTGTAGCATGTGTCATTACTTCATTTTATTTCTGAGTAATAGTCCATTGTATGGACATACCATATTCTCTTTATTCACTAGTTGATAGACATTTGGATTTCTACTTTTTGGCTATTTATAAATAGCATTGCTGTATACATTCATGTGCAAGTTTTTGTGTGAAAGTGTTTTCAATTCTCTTGGCATATACATAGAGGTGGAATTGATAAGTCACACAGAACCCCATGTTTAACTTTTTGAGGAGCTGCCAAATTGTTTTTTGAAGTGGCTGCACCATTTTATATTTGTACCAGCAATGAATGAGGGTTGCAATTTCTCCACATCTCACCAACATTTGTTTGGTTTTTTTTTCATTATAGTTATTCTAATGAGTACAAGTGGAATCTTATTGTGGTTTTGATTTACATCTCCCTAATGAAAACTGGTTAATTTTCAATAGGTGGAAGGAGAAGGAGATCTTCAAAGGAGATGTGCTATAGAAAAGAAATATAATCCTTTTAAAAACTACTTTTACATTGTATGTACAACCAACTGATTAACAACAAAGGTGATAGTGCATTGGGTAAAGGATGTCTTTTCAGTAAGAGGTGCCAGGTCAGTTGGACATCTATATGGAAAAGAAGAGTTGATCTTGATCCTTACCTCACACCATACACAAAAATCACTTCCAGATGGTTGTAGCTCTAAATGCAAAAGGTAAAGGCATAAAGCTCTTAGAAGAAAACATAAAGAATACATATGTATTTTCATTGGTAAGGATTTTTAAAGTATGAACCAAAAAGTGCTTGTCATAAAGGAAAACTTTATAAGTAGAACTACATTAAAATTAAGAAATTATGTTTCTCAAAATTAAGAGAATGAAAAAGCAAACTATAGAATGAAAGAAGATATTGCTGTGTATGTGTCTGGTAAAAGACTTGTATCTTGTATCAAAATGTATAAAGAGTATCTACAAATTACTAAGAAAAAGGCAGACAAGGCCGGGCTCAGTGGCTCACGCCTGTAATCCTAGCTCTCTGGGAGGCCGAGGTGGGCAGATCGTTTGAGCTCAGGAGTTCGAGACCAGCCTGAGCAAGAGCGAGACCCCATCTCTACTATAAACAGAAAGAAATGGCCAACTAATATATATAGAAAAAATTAGCCGGGCATGGTGGCACATGCCTGTAGTCCCAGCTACTTGGGAGGCTGAGGCAGAAGGATTGCTTGAGCCCAGGAGTTTGAGGTTGCTGTGAGCTAGGCTGATGCCACGGCACTCACTCTAGCCTGGGCAATAAAGTGAGACTCTGTCTCAAAAAAAAAAAAAAAAAAAACCAAAAAAAAAAAGGCAGACAGTACAGTAGAAAAATGCAAAAGTCTTAAATTGATGCTGCAAAAAAAAAAATTATCTTCAGATGGCCATTAAGCTTATGAAAAGATATCAAGGAAATGCAACTTAAATCCTGATGCGGGCAGTCGATAAGGAAACCTGACCACTGCTGCTCTTTTTCCGGCAGCCGGAAAAATTGCGGATGTTCAGATTGAACGTTCATACCAAAAGCAGCCACCATCTTTGAAAACAAGAGTAGGGTCCTGCTGGGAGAAACTGGCAAGGAGAATCTCCCAAGTACTAGAAGAACATCACTCTAGGCTTCATGATGCTCAAAGAGGACATTGAGGACACTTGTATTGATAAGAAATGCCCTTCCCTGGTCAAGTCTCCATCCAAGGGTAGATCCTGTCTGATGTGGGATCTAGATCAAGATGCAGAGGAGCATTGTCATCTAAGGGACTATGTCCACTACATCCACAAGAACATGTCTGTGCTTTGCCCCCCTGCTTCAGATGAGCAACATTGTCACAATGGGTGAGTGCCAGTGCCTGAGCAAGACAGTATGCTTCAGAGTAGTACTCAAGGTCAACAAGGCCACAACACCAGGAAGCAATTCCTTAAGTTCCGAGACTGGCCTACTGCCTACTTCCCAAAATGAAATAGTAATTTTCTCATTGGAAAAAAAAAAATCCCAATGCAGAACAGTGGTGTACCTACCAGGATAACTAAAATGAAAAAGAGAAAAATACCAAGTGTTTGCAAAGATGTGAGACAAATGCAGTTCTCACACACTGCTAGTGGGAGTATAAATTGTAACAACCCTGTTGGAAAAGTGTTTGGGAGTATCTATGAAAGTTGAACACATGCATACCTATAATCCAGTACTTTTTAAAGTCTAGGTCTTCAGCATACAGAGATGTGAACACATTGGTATCAAAGACATGCTTTAGAAAGTTCAAAGCAAGGGTACTCATAATAGTTCCAAACACAATCCAAAGCCCATCAATAACAGAATAAAGTTTATATCATATAGTGGAATACTGTACAGTAATGAGCATGGATGGATTAGATTATGAACATGGAGGAATGTCACAAAGAATATTGAGTGCAAGAACCCAATCACAAATGAGTAATACTGTATGAATCCATTAAATAAAGTTCATTAACAAGTAAAACTACTTCGTGGTGTTGGAAATCGGGGTAACATTTACGTTTGGTGATAAGGAGAGATTACAGAACAGCTTTTAGAGTTCTCATAATGTTCTGTTCTCCCTCCTTTCCTGTTTCTTTAGCTGAGGGTTGGTTATTCAGGTGTGTACACTTTATAAAGTTTACCAAGCAATATACTATGATTTGTTTAATTTATGTTAAATAGTCATGTGTCGCTTAACACGGGATAAACAGGCAATTTCATCCTTGTGCAAACATCATAGAGCATTTACACAAACCTAGGTGGTACAGCCTATTGCACACCTAGACTATATGGTATAGCCTATTATGTTACTGTACTGAGTACTATAGGCAGTTGTAACACATTGGTAAGTTATTGTGTAGACATATCTAAACATAGAAAAGGTACAGTTAAAATGTGGTATTATCCTGTGGGACCACCATCTATATGTGGTCCATCCTTGACCAAAATGTCTTTATGTGGCACATGACTATATACTAAATTTTCTATTCTTTTTCTTCCTTTTCCTCACATTTATTGGACTTTTTACCTTTCAATATTCATATTGAAGATTTTGAAGATTATCCAGTGAGAATTTTACATGACCTTCATTCAGAAGTTCAGACTCTAAAGGTATCACTCCGACAATATTAATTTATCATTTTTCTGTGGTAATTTTTTAAATCTAAATAGACTTAGTCAGAAGTTAGAGAAATTATAATGTACTTTCTTTCCTCATCAAAGGATGATGTTAATATTCTTCTTAATAAAGCAAGATCGGAAAGTCAAGAAAGCATTGGTTTCATAAAGGCAACAAAAATATTGATGGAAAAAAATTCAATGGATATTATAAAAATAAGAGAGGTTTTCCAGAAGTATGGATATAATCCACGTGTCAAGAAAAATTCAGGTTTGAATAACTTTCATTTTACAGCATTTGTTTTAGTATTAAAGAAAGCAGCATGATTAACTAAAACAACTGTAGGCTTGGCCATGATTTTGAGTTTTCACTCTGCCGTTATCTGACCATCATATAATAAATATTTATTTGACCCTCACTGTGAGCTGGATGCAATCCAGATTAGTGGTACAATATAAAGAAAGTCTTTACTCTCCTTTCCAACATGCTAGATGAGAACTAACAGTGCTAGATCAAAGTTCTTTGAGCTATTTAAATGAGACAGTAGGCTGGGTGCAGTAGCTCACACCTGTAATCCCAGCACTTTGAGAGATCAAGGTGGGAGTATCGCTTGAGACCAGTAATGAGACCAGCCTGAGCAACATAGGAAAACCCTGTCTCTACAAAAAATGAAAAACTTAGCTGGGCATGGTGGCATGCACCTGTAGGCCCAACTACTTAGGAGGCTGAGGCAGGAGGATCGTTTGAGCTTGCAGTGAACTATGATGACACCACTGCACTCTAGCCCAGGCAACAGAGCAAGACCCTGTTTCAAAAATAAATAAATAAATGGAAAGGCACAAAATAAATCTACATGACTTAGGATAGGTGGTTTGTAGTCAGCTCTGTCCATAAATAACTGAGAGACCTTAAGGCATCTATTTCATTTTTCTTGTTCTCATTTTCCTTTTCTGTAGAACGAGAGATTTATAAGTAGATAAAGTCCTTTTTTAGTTCTAAAATTTTAATGAAGGGTAATATAGCCCAGTGGTTTAGAATGTGGAACCAAAATGCCTGAGTTCAAATCTGTATTCCATCACTTATTAGCTGTGTTATCTTTGGCGAGTTACCTAACTTTGTGCTTCACTTTTCCATCTATAAACTGGAGATGTTTAATATATCTACCTCATGAGGTTGTATAAGAATTCATTGAGATAAAATTTGCTTAGAGCAGTGCCTGGGATGTCAATCACCAGTATCAAGTGCTGCTGTTGTTATGCCTATACCTCTGAATGACTAACTTCAGTATGCTTCAGTATCTTCATTTCTATCGTGGAAATGATCTTTGCACATAAGTATTAATTAAATTGAACAAGTCTGTATTGAGGTTGTGTGTAGAAGGTATATTAAACAGCCCATATGGTATAATAGGAAGAATTCAGTTGGCTTCGGTGTAAAAGAGCTATGGATTCAAAGACTAGCTTTGCCAGTTACTACATGTGTGACGTTAGATAATTTCTCTAAATTGCATTTTCCTCACTTGTGAGATGGGGATAATAATATCTCCCTATGGAGTAGTGATAACGGTAATGATTTTAGTTTATTAATCTCATCAGTGATAGTGCTATATAAATACATCAGTAGTTTTTTGGAAATTCTTATAGCATTCCTCAAAATAAACAGAAAGCACAGTGCCAAAACAGACTTAGGCGAATCAGAAGCTCTTGTAAGGGCTAAAAAACATGAAATCAAAGTATAAAACCTGTTAAAGGTTGAGAAACTGCTTATCTTTCAAATGTTCTGTTATTTTTTCAGTTAGGGTTTTGATACAGGTGTTCCAGACTGACTTAGGATAAAAATTTATCTTTGGATAGCAGTGTTTTCCTGCCAGATGCCCTTCTAACTTAGGGATCTGACAGTTACAAATCTAAAAATTATTAGTATATGTGGTGTTAAATCTAGAACATAGTTAATTCCACACTGTAATTAATGTCATAAATGAAATAAAATGATAAAATACTTAAAGAAAACATTAAGATAGACTGGTAAAATTACATTCACTGAGGAAGTAAGGAAAATGGACCTTGATTTGTGAATACTAATTTTTCATCTTTTAACACTTTAGTTTGCTTTCCTTCTGTAATGTACAATCAAAGTGGAGTATGAGTGGACAGGAGATACATGTCAGACATTTACTGAAGGGAAAATTGAGATAAAAGTTTTTAGAGAATCAGGCCTTTTGCTGATTTGGGAAATTTCAGATGAAGCTATTTTCTGGGGGGTTTTTTTGTTAACATGAGATTTTCTGTTTTCATGTTTGACCAGAATATTACTTCTTTGGTTTTTCCCCCTAGTGTGTGAGCAAGAAGTCATTGACTCTACCCCAGAGTTGTCTAAATGTGAAATTTTTCAAAAGCCTGACATGAAGGATGATCTGTGTGATCCTACTGTTGGAAGCAATTCTGTTTCTGAGAAGTCTCCACGTAGTCCGCAACTTTCAGATTTTGGACTTGAGCGGTACATGATATCCCAAGTTCTACCAAAACCTCCGCAGGCAGTAAACGACCAGAAGGAAGAGCCCAAAATTATAACTCCAGCTACCAGAGAATCACCAGTTAAATTACTAAAAACTCCAAAATGTGCACTAAAGATGGATGATTTTGAGTGTGTAACTCCTAAATTAGAGCACTTTGGTATCTCTGAATATACTATATGTTTAAATGAAGATTATACAATGGGACTTAAAAATGTGAAGAATAAGAAAAGGTAAGCAGCTTTCTTAGAAGGCTCATTTTATCTAGCTTTCTAAATACTTCATTTATTGATTTTTTTTTTCCTAGAAGAAATATAAGGTTTATGACAATATCTTCCCCGTAGAAAGTTTTCAGATACTTTATATTTCAAACCTCCCTGAATTGTCAATTCTATCTGTAAAGTGTAAGCTATTGGTTTCCTCAGGTGAGAGGATATAGGAATGCTAAGGGCCTCACTAAAGATGGTATTTGTAGGAATAGAGAAAAGTGGATAAAATTAAAGAAAAAAATTAGTAAGAATTTGTGATTGATTTGGTATGCAGATTTAGGAAGAGAAGAGTGAGGATAAACCCCAGATTTCTGTTTTGTTTTTTGAAATGATGGTGGGAGAAACAGGAATGTCCACAGCTTGGAGGAAAAAGGTGATGTTTTTACATGTTGATTTTGAGGTGCATATAGACATTTTTGCTATCTCTTAAGCTTAGGTATTTTAATATGAGTTTGAAGCTCAGTGATGAATTCAGTGCTAGACTAAAGAGATTTGAGGGTGATTACCATGTAAAATTTTTTTTTTTTTTTTTTGAGACAGAGTCTCACTTTATTGCCCGGCTAGAGTAAGTGCCGTGGCGTCAGCCTAGCTCACAGCAACCTCAAACTCCTGGGCTCAAGCAATCCTGCTGCCTCAGCCTCCCAAGTAGCTGGGACTACAGGCATGTGCCACCATGCCCGGCTAATTTTTTTTTCTATATAAGTTGGCCAATTAATTTCTTTCTATTTATAGTAGAGATGGGGTCTCGCTCTTGCTCAGGCTGGTCTTGAACTCCTGAGCTCAAATGATCCGCCCACCTCGGCCTCCCAGAGAGCTAGGATTACAGGCTTGAGCCACTGCGCCCGGCCACCATGTAAATTTTTAAATGGTAATTAATGCCATAAGAGCTACACGGAAAATTCCACTTATTTCATTTCTTCAAGGTCTGAGGGAAAATAACAAAAAAGAAAACACCACTTATCAAAGTAGCCAAGCACTATCTAAATATAAAGACTTGGTTGGGTGCTCACACTTACAACTCGGGGAACTGAGACAAGAGGATCGCTTCAACACAGGAGTTAGAAGTTGCAATGAGCTATGATGATGCCACTGCACTCCAACCTGGGTGATGAAGCAAGACCTAGCTAAATTAATTTTTTTTTTTTTTTTTTTTTTTTTTNTTTTTTTTTTTTGAGACAGAGTCTCACTTTATTGCCCAGGCTAGAGTGAGTGCCGTGACGTCAGCCTAGCTCACAGCAACCTCAAACTCCTGGGCTCAAGCCATCCTTCTGCCTCAGCCTCCCAAGTAGCTGGGACTACAGGCATGTGCCACCATGCCCGGCTAATTTTTTCTCTATATATTAGTTGGCCAATTAATTTCTTTCTATTTATAGTAGAGATGGGGTCTCGCTCTTGCTCAGGCTGGTCTCGAACTCCTGAGCTCAAATGATCCGCCCACCTCGGCCTCCCAGAGAGCTAGGATTACAGGCTTGAGCCACCGCGCCTGG
Organism: Mirza zaza; assembly: GCA_008750895.1. NCBI lineage: Eukaryota > Metazoa > Chordata > Mammalia > Primates > Cheirogaleidae > Mirza > Mirza zaza. Next base: position 38,350 of record VSMD01100831.1, on the reverse strand, counting down.
CCTAAATTAATTAATAAATAAGATAAATCCTTATCTTTAAAAACTATATTATTAAAGGAAAATAAACATTGATCTCAAAGAGTCAGCAGGGAAAAATCCACAATTCTGGAGAAAAGGGGAGGAAACAAAAACTAAATATAAAATGTTAATGCAAAAAATTTTTAGAAGAGTACAATTGATAAATCTAAGAACTGGTTCTCATTTACACATACATGCAAATGACAAAATTAGGAACTAAGGGCTGTTTTTAAAGCTATAAGACAATACCATAGGGTGTAGTATTAGGAAATTTAAAAATTTTAGATAAATGAAAGTTTTAGAAAACAATACGAAATAATCAGAATTGACTTTAAGTAGAAAACCTAGACAGACCAATAATCAGATAAGAAAACCAAAAAAGTTATCAGAGAACCAACTTCCAAAAGCTCTGAGCACAGATGGTTTTCTGGATGAATCCTTTCAAAATTTCAGAAAACATGTAAGTTTCATCTTATATGAAAAGTTTTTGTTTCTATTTTTTTTTTAAAAGAGGTGAGGTCTCTGTTGCCCAGGCTAGAGTGCAGAAGCTATTCACAGACACAATCATAGGGTACTATGGTCTTGAACTCTTGGGATTTAGTGATCCTCCCATCTCAGTCTCCCAAGTAGCTAGGACTACAGGTGCACAGCACCTCTCCTTGCCTTTTGTTCTTTTTCTGAGAAGGAGACATATGTTCTAGTGCACGTACGAACACCTGGCCTAGAAACCTTCAGACTCATAAAACCTCCGTATTGCATTTTCTCACCAGTAAAATGAGTATAACCATATCTATCCTGTTTACCACACAGTCAGTGAGATATAATGGATTAAATATTATAAATTTCTTTAAGAGTGAGTTATTATAAAAATAATGATATAATAGATTAAAAATTATAAACTTCTTTAAGATTGAGATAAAAAAATAATGATATAAAAATAATGAAATAATGAAAAGGGGTCTACAAACAACAGCCACAGGCCAACTCCAGCCTTCTGCCTATTTTTTTATTTTATTTTATTTTTTTGAGACAGAGTCTTGCTTTGTTGTTCAGGCTAGAGTGAGTGCCATGATGTCAGCCTAGCTCACAGCAACCTCAAACTCCTGGGCTCAAGCAATCCTGCTGCCTCAGCCTCCCAAGTAGCAGGGACTACAGGCATGCGCCACCATGCCCAGCTAACTTTTTCTATATATATTAGTTGGCCAATTAATTTCTTTCTATTTATAGTAGAGACGGGGTCTCGCTCTTGCTCAGGTTGGTTTCGAACTCCTGACCTCGAGCAATCTGCCTGCCTCGGCCTCCCAGAGTGCTAGGATTACAGGCGTGAGCCACTGCGCCCGGCCTATTTTTTTAAATAAAGTTTTATTAGAACACACTACTCAAAAACAAAGTTCTTTTTCTAAAACTAGAATGAGGCAAAACTCTTTAGTTAATGAGGTTGACAAAACCTTGATATAAATACTGACAAGGCCCACAAAAGGAAACTATGGCCCAATCTAATTTATGTAAAAGTCCTAATTAAAATATTTAAAATTGAATTCAATAGAGAGGAGAGGAGAGGAGATATTAAAAGCATATTAAAAGTATTATGTAATGGATAACTTGCAAGTTAAGCTTAGAAACTATCCAAGATAGTTTAATATTTGGGAACTCACAAAATACATTATTTCTGTGATTCAGTAAGAAAAAGAAGTTAATGTAAATAGATGCTACTGAAGAATTTAATAAAATTTGACACCTATTCTTCATTTAAAATGCTTGGTCATACTCTAAATAGAAGGATACTTTCTTAACATAATAAACAATATGAATATCTAACATCATAGTGAAGTTATCTGTCATCATTATTATTTAGCATCATTCTTGATGCTCTGGCCAGTGTAATGAGATAGGAAACAGAAATAAGTATTTCTGTGTTATACTTCTAGGCCAAGTTTTATACCTAGGCAACTCAAGAAAATCACATGAAAAACTTCTAGAAATAATAAAATTCAAGAAAGGCTGACATAAGATATATTTTATATAGTTGTATAAATATTTTAAAACTTTCCTATATTTTATTAATAACTAGTTGGTAATTATAGTGAAAAAAATTCATTCAAATTTTCAATAAAAATCTTCCACACCAGTCAAGGAACATTTCTCAGTCATATACAGAGGAAATTAGGACGAAGAAGGGTATCATATTCCTCAATGGAATGACTATTATTAAGATGCTTATAAATATCATACAATTATAAAGCTTCTACAGGTTTTTTTCCCCCCATAGGGTGCAGAAAGGGATATTTGAAGGGATATTTTAGAATCATTTGATTCTAAAATTTATTTGGAAGAATAAAAAGTAAGAATAGCTAAGAAAATAATGAAAAGTAACAGTAATAAGGGACTTGATCTACTAGATATTAAAATACCTAAAGCTCCAGGAAGTCAAACGGTATAAAACTATACAGAATAGCTCAGAAACAGACTCTAATAATATATATTAAAGGTATTTTTTGAACTCCTGACCTCGAGCAATCCGCTCCCCTTGGCCTCCCAGAGTGCTAGGATTACAGGCGTGAGCCACCACGCCCAGCCTAAAGGTATTTTTGAAGTGAAGATTATTCAGTAAATTATACTGAAACAATTGGTTAACTGTTTAGAAAAAAATCAAGTAATCTTTACCTCATGTCAGAATAAATTATAGCTAGACCAACAGCCAGAGGCTGTGGCTCACACTTGTAATCCTAGCACTCTGGAGGCTGAGGCAGGCGGATCTCTTGACCTCAGGAGTACAGTACCAGACTGAGCTAGAGCAAGACCCCATCTCTACTAAAACAGAAAAAATTAGCGGAGAGTGGTGGCTTGCACCTGTAGTCCCAGCTACTCAGGAGGCTGAGGCAAGAGGATTGCTTGAGCCTAGGAGTCTGAGGTTGCTATGAGCTAGGCTGACGCCATGGCACTCTAGCCCAGGCAACAGAATGACACTCTGTCTCAAAAAAAAAAAATTATAGACAGATCAAAAAGACAAACAGACAAATTATTTTAAAAGTAGGAGAAAATATAGATAAATTACCCATTTAAACAATGAAAAGTACACTGCAACTACCAGTATATTTATAATTGCAAGAAACCTATAAATTAATTTGACACTATTAGACATCTTAACAATATATTCCACTCAGGAATATAAAATGGATCATAAACTGTATAATGGATTAAAAAAATCAAGAAAATACATAGAACCAATATGCCAGGTATAATGCCCTTCAAACAGCTGCTACACATATTAGTAAGGAACTGCTAACACTCCAAAAGTTAACTAGACAATGGACACGAATAGACAGCTCATAGAAGTTAAATATGAATAACTAATAAATGTGGGAAAAAAAGTTTTCTCTATTAAAATAGTGCAAGAATATATTTAACTGTTAGGAGAGAACAATGAAATCATATACTGCTGTTGGGAATGCTTCATGGAAAGACGGCTACTCTTTGAATGTTCAAAACCTTTTACCTACTCATTTCATTTCTAGGAAAACCCAATAAACATTTTGGCACAGTAGTATTTATTATAGCCTTATTTATGATAAGGGAAGAATGGAAATAACCAAAATATCTAACAGTAGAAAACTAGTAAAATTATAGTATGACATGGAAGCCAGAAATCATAATGAAGAATATGGATAGATTTGATTATATACAAAATTTTGTATGATTTGAACAAGGACCAAGCAGGAAAAGTTTTTATAACATGTAAAACAATGGCCAGTCACTGTGGCTCACACCTGTAATCCTAGCACTCTGGGAGGCCAACGCAGGCAGATTGCTCGAGGTCAGGAGTTCGAAACCAGCCTGAGCTAGACCTCGTCTCTACTAAAAATAGAAAGAAATTAATTGACCAACTAAAAACATATATATACAAAAAATTAGCCAGGCATGGTGACGCATTCCTGTAGTCCCAGCTACTCGGGAGGCTGAGGCAGGAGGATCACTTGAGCCCGGGAGATTGAGGTTGGGCAACAAAGTGAGACTCCGTCTCAAAAAAAAAAAAATAATAAAATAAAAATGAGCAAAGACATGAATTAACAAAAGAAGAAACACAAGTAAACAATTAGTGTATGAACATGTTTAACTTCGCAAGTAATCAAAGAAATTCAAATGAAAAAATGAGATGTCATTTTCACCTATCCAGAGAACACATGTTTTATTTTGAGTTTTAACTAGGCTTGTTAAAGTTGAGGGAGATAAAGTTGAGAGAGATAATATCAAAAAAGACAAGTTGCAGTGTTGATAAAGACATAAGAAAAACACTTTTTTTAAAATTTTGAGACAGAGTCTTAGTTGCCCAGGCTAGAGTGAGTGCTGTGGCATCAGCCTAGCTCTCAGCAACCTCAAACTCCTGGACTCAAGCAATCCTACTGCCTCAACCTCTCGAGTAGCTGGGTGGGGCTACAGGCATGAGCCACCATGCCCGGTTAATTGTTTTCTATATGTATTAGTTGGCCAGTTAATTTCTTTCTATTTATAGTAGAGACGGGGTCTTGCTCTTGCTCTGGCTGGTTTCAAACTCCTGACCTCGAGCAATCCGCCCACCTTGGCCTCCCAGAGTGCTAGGATTACAGGTGTGAGCCACCGTTCCCGGCCTGTAAAACACTTTTGTCATGCTGGTGAGCATTGCTGAATCTAAGGGAAAATTGGCAGTGTATGTAAAAGTCTATGAAATTTTACTTAAAAGAATGAATTCGAGGCAAATGATCAGTGTGTAATGGTATATATATACAACACTCTGATCTCATTTATATTTCTGAAGTTCAAAAACAAGCAAAAATTATATTAATATTAAGAATACATAGATAAGTAGTTACAAATACCAAGCAAATCTAGGAAGAGATTAACCTCTATGCAGCAGAGAGGGGTATCTAGCTGGGACGATTCCATAGAGAACTACACAGGTACTAGTATTATAGTATTCTCTTTTTTAAGCTAGAGAATGGATCTGGAGGTGTTAATTTTCTTAAAAATTTATACTTTGTGTATATATTCTTTTGTATATGTGCCATATTGTATACACACTTTTTAAAAATGTTTAAGGTGTTAAGGACAGCATGGTCATTATGTTTCAATTCAAAACTGGAAATTTATAAGTGAAAATCAATCCTGAACTATCTTGTAGTATTAAGTGATACTTCTCTTTATAACTATATTCCAGACATCTGTGTAATTACAGGATCAGTTTTTTAGTGTAAAAATATGACAAGTTCTTAATCTGTAACTGTATACTGCTTATAAAATTCCACTTCAGGATTTTGAAGCAATGAGCTGTACAGTTCCCTTTTTTTTTCTCTTTCTTTCTCTCCTTTTCTTTTCTTTTCTTTTCTTTTCTTTTCTTTTCTTTTCTTTTCTTTTCTTTTCTTTTCTTTTCTTTTCTTTTCTTTTCTTTCTGACAAGGTCTTACTTTGTGCAGGCTGGAAAGCAGTGGTGCAATTATAGTTCACTGTAACCTCAAATTCCTAGCCTCAAGTGATCCTCCTGCCTTGGCCTCCCAAAGTGCTGGGATTACAGGTGTGAGCTGCCACACCTGGCCACAATGTTTACTTTTGACTGAGTTGAATTTAATGACTGTCCTGTAAGTCACATTTTCTTAACCCTCATCTCTAAATCAAGACTATCAATAGAAAATGGTTCCTAATCTTTTTGAGCCATGAATTATATATTTTAAAAAAATATTTGTTTCATGAGACTGCTATTTCATAAAACAGGATTGAATGTTAGTCTAAACTTGGTGATATATAGCAAGATTAATTTTTTTAAGATTAAATTTTTTCCAGAGGTTTAATATTAACTTTTTTTAATCTTATAATTTTACTATGAATCACACCAGTGAGAAGGCCATAGAAACAGAATCCATGACCAATGATAATTACTTTGCTACTCCTGGCCCCATAATCCAGCGGTTGGAAGAAAGTGGTAAGTATAAAAATCAAATTACTTCTCAAGTTATATTCTTGCTAGACTGTCTTTGTACAAAAATAGTATACCTTAGATGTACAAAAATGTCACCTTAGACATTCTAATAGTTTTCTCCTTTTTTTTTTTTTTTTTTTTGAGACAGTCTCTCATTCTGTCACCCCAGGTAGAGTATAGTGGTGTCATCACAGGTCACTGCATTCTCCAATTTGTGGGCTCAAGAGATCCTCCTGCCTCAGCCTCCTCCCAAGTAGCTGGGACTACAGGCGCATGCTACCACACTCAACTAACTTTTCTGTTTTTTGTAGATATGGGGTCTCACTGTTGCTCAGGCTGGTCTTGAATTCCTGGCCTCAAGCAATCCTCCTGCCTTGGCTTCTCAAAATGCTAAGATTACACTTGGCCTAGAATTTAGTTTTGTTTTGTTTTGTTTTGTTTTTTTAAACCAAGAACTCATGCTATCAATTCTGGAAAATATTCTGATATTATCACTTTAATAATGAGTTTCTCAACTTTTTCTCCTAAAATTCTTATTGGATAGGTTTTAGAATGTATCATTCTATCTCCTCAGTTTATTAACTTCCTTTTTATATTTTGTATGAAATATGCTGCTTTGTGCTTTAGTTAGATCTTCCAATTTACTGTTTCTCTCTTACACTGAGTATAAGCTGTTATTTTAATCCATCAATTGAATTTTTACTCTAGTAACTACATTTTCTGTTTTGAAAGATTTTCTTTCAAATGTATGGGCACTGAAACAGAACATGTAACATAAAGTTAGGAGCCTGGGAGAGCTATATCGTCAATGAACCCATTTTATTCCTTCGTAATATCATTCCCATACCTTATTATTTCTGTTCCTTCATTTATCTCTTTGAATATTTTATTGTATTTGTTTTAGAGATGGTTCTGCTGTGTTGCGCAGGCTAGTCTTGAACTCCTGTAGAAGTGATCTTCCCCCTCAGACTCCCGAGTAGCTGGGATTACAGGCATGTGCCACCACACCCAGCTTCTCTTTGAATATTTTAAACACGTATATCTAAAAGACTTTTTTTTTTTTGAGACAGAGTCTCACTTTGTTGCCCAGGCTAGAGTGAGTGCCGTGGCGTCAGCCTAGCTCACAGCAACCTCAATCTCCTGGGCTCAAGCAATCCTTCTGCCTCAGCCTCCCGAGTAGCTGGGACTACAGGCATGCGCCACCATGCCCGGCTAATTTTTTCTATATATATTTTTAGTTGCCCCATTAATTTCTTTCTATTTATAGTAGAGACGGGGTCTCACTCTTGCTCAGGCTGGTTTCGAACTCACCTCGAGCAATCTGCCCGCGTTGGCCTCCCAGATTGCCAGGATTACAGGTGTGAGCCACTGCGCCCGGCCTGGAAGGCTCTTTAAGGTGTTGATTCTGTTGTTTATTGGTCTCATTCATTCTCTTGGTGGTTTCTTTCCTCATATGCTTTTAATTTTTAACTGTGAACTATGAATTTTAACTTCAAAAGAAGTTGTTTTCAATGGAGTTCTGCATGCCCTGGATTGTCAGGTAGTCTGTGAGGAGCTGTTTCATGCTGGCCCCAGCCAAGGCCCCAAGGGTCTTGCCACTTACAGACAAGTTTAGATGAGCTGCTTAGTTCAGGAGACCTGTGCTGGATACGTAGGGTGAACTCAGAACGCACAACTCCACATTATTATGGACTTAATATTCTGTTTTTTAAGTCTTTTTCCAAAGACTCTCCACCTTTATCCTAACTTGCTTTCATCTAGTTTCCCTGGAGCTGGTGCCAGTGGGCAGATACTTTCTAGTTCCTGGTTCATAGACCTTACAGCTCTTCTAACTTTATACATCATGCTCCATTTTTGTTCCCCTTACATTCAGAGCCTACACCTTAACTCCTCTCTGTGCTTGTCTTAAAAGCCTAGATGTTTAGGTATATACTTGGAAATATCAGATTCTTGAAATATTTGCTTTAGATTTTTTTTTTAATTTTTTTTTTTTTGAGACAGACTCTCACTTTGTTGCCCAGGCTAGAGTGAGTGCCGTGGCATCAGCCTAGCTCACAGCAACCTCAAACTCCTGGGCTCAAGCAATCCTGCTGCCTCAGCCTCCCAAGTAGCTGAGACTACAGTCATGCACCACCATACCTGGCTAATTTTTTGTATATATATTTTAGTTGGTCAATTAATTTCTATTTATAGTAGAGACGGGGTCTCGCTCTTGCTCAGGCTGGTTTTGAACTCCTGACCTTGAGCAATCCGCCCGCCTCGGCCTCCCAAAGTGCTAGGATTACAGGCGTGAGCCACCACGCCCGGCCAGATTTTTTTTTTTTTAAGACAGAGTCTCGCTTTGTTGCCCAGGCTACAGTGAGTGCCGTGGCGTTAGCCTAGCTCACAGCAACCTCAAACTCCTGGGCTCAGGCGATCCTCCTGCCTCAGTCTCCCGAGTAGCTGGGACTACCTACAGGCATGCACCACCATGCCCGGCTAATTTTTTCTATGTACATTAGTTAGCCAATTAATTTCTTTCTATTTATTGTAGAGACGGGGTCTCGCTCTTGCTCAGGCTGGTTTTGAACTCCTGACCTCGAGCAATCCTCCCGCCTCGGCCTCCCAGAGTGCTAGGATTACAGGTGTGAGCCACTGCGCCCGCCGGCCAGATTTTTTTAATAAAAGAGAATGAACATAAAGCTAAATCCCATGGTACACTCCACTAGTCTCCTTCCCTTCGTCTCCAAAAGTAGTAAATTTTCTAAAGTACGTTTCTGTTTTAAAATTTTACAGAAGTGGCAACATTCAATTCATATTCTTTTGCCACTTTTTTCACTCAATGGTACGTTTCTTATATTTATCCTTTTTAATTGATAAGTAGTATTCCACTGTATAAATAAAGCATATTTGTTCATTTCCTTTTTAGGAGGTTAGTTTTTAGTTCTTATTACTACTAGTGAAATTGTCCCATTGTGTACATATGTGTTTCTCACATCTAGGAGTAGAATAGGTCAAAGGGCATGCACATCTTTACTAGTCTAGAAAATGCTGAGTTGCCAGCTAAGAGTGTCTGTTCTGACTTATATTCTCACCAGCAGTGTTCGAGTACCTGTTTTTCTATCTTTTCCAGTACTTGATGATATTTAGACCTGAAATATTTTACCAATCATATTGTTTTTCTAACATATTTACCTGTTCTCATTAATTTTTTTTAATTGCTTTGATGGTAGCAAATATCTATATGGATCTCTTTTGTTCCAATAGTCAATTTTTTCCATCACTCGTTAATGTTACACTGTTTTATGCTGTCGCTGTTGTTTTTTTAGAGACAAGGTCTTGCTATGTCGCCCAGGCTGTTATCACTACAGGCACATGTTATACTGTTTTTAATTACTGTAGCGTTCGAGTAAAGTCTGATATCGTGGAGGGCAAGTGACCTCCTCTCCTCTTCCTCCTCCTTTTTGTTCTTCAGAAGTTTAATAATTTTCTCCATAAAGGTCTTATACAGTTTTTAATAGATGTATATGTAGGTATCTTGTCTTCTTTGTTGCTACTGTGAAAAATATCTTTTTCCAAATTATATTTTTAATTTTTTTGTTGTTTGAGACAGTCTCACTCTGTCACCCAAGTAGAGTGCAGTGGCATCATCACAGTTCACCACAACCTCAAACTCCTAGGCTTAAGCGATCCTCCTGCCTCAGCCTTCTAAGTCACTGGAGCTATGGCCAGGCACCACCATGCCTGGCTAATTTTTTTTTATTGTAGAGACAGGGTCTCACTCTTGCTCAGGCTGGCAAATTATATTTTTAATAGTTTGTTGCTCTTTTATCCATTACGTAACAGAACTATTCATTATTATGTGGTGCTCTTATAACTTTGCCAGACTTTTCTTAGTGCTAATGGTAATTACATATGTACATATGTGAATATGACAGTTTTGTTTTTTCCTGTCTAGTCAGACACACACTGTAGTTATAGTTTTTTGGGTTTTTTTTTTTTTGAGACAGAGTCTCACTGTGTTGCCCAGGCTAGAGTGCTGTGGGGTCAGCCTAGCTCACAGCAACCTCAAACTCCTGGGCTCAAGCAATCCCCCTGCCTCAGCCTCCCAAGTAGCTGGGACTACAGGCATGCGCCACCATGCCCGGCTAATTTTTCTACATATTTTTAGCTGGCCAATTAATTTCTGTCTATTTTTAGTAGAGACAGGGTCTCGCTCTTGCTCAGGCTGGTCTCGAACTCCTGAGCTCATACTATCCTCCCGCCTCAGCCTCCCACAGTGCTAGGATTACAGGTGTGAGCCACCGCCCCCGGCCATTTTTTGAAGTTATTAAAAATAAAGTAGACTAGGCATGGTGGCTTATGCCTATAATCCCAGTACTTTGGGAGACTGAAGTGAGAGGATTGCTTGAGGCCAGGAGTTTGAGATCAGCCTGGGCAACATTGCAAGACTGCCTCTCTAAGAAAAATTTTTTTAATTAGCTGGGCATGGCGGCACATGCCTGTAGTTCTAGCTACTCAGAAGGTTGAAGCATGAAGGATCACTTGAGACCGAGAGTTCAAGGTTGCAGTAAGCTATGATCGTGCCATTGCCCTTCTGCCTGGGCAACAGGGTGAGACTTTGTCTCTAAACAATAAATAAATAAAGGATAAAAATTATATTGACAAAGCTTATAACTTAAAAGTTAAAATCTTATTTCAGCTATAGTCTCATCTTTATTTTCATGACCATTGTATGTGTCTTCTAGATGTCAAGTATACAAATTCCCCCTTGGCACCTACATTCTGCACTCCTGGTTTGAAAATTCCTTCTACAAAGAACAGCACAGCTTTGGTAACTTTCTGTAAAATTGAAAACTCTAATCTTGCTCCTAACAACTCAGATACAGTATTGCTTCCAGACTTTGTCTGTTTTAATGACTTACACTAATGAAGACTTTAGGAATATATTTTGAGGGTAATTTGGCAGCATAGATCAAGAGCTTCACAATTTTTTTCATACCCTATAACCATGTCTCAGAATTTGTTCTAAAATAACTTTGAACAAAGATTTGTAACAGGGAAGTTATAGAGGAAGGAATAGCATTATTTGTAAGAGCAAAACATGGGGAACAATATAAATGTCAAATGATAGAGAAGCGAAGTGTGCAATAAGTCATAGCTGTGACATCAGGTGTTACTTCACATATTTTGAAAAACAGATGAGAACATATAAAAAGTATGTTTTCAAGTAATATTTAATCATGGAAATGACATGGACATGTGTACACACATATATACACATATTTTAAGGAAAAGGAATGTATAGAAAGACACCAATATGTAGTTATCTCTGGGTAATAGATTTAAGGTGATTGTATGCCCCCCCCAAATTAATGGACCAATTTAATCAAATCAAAACCTTATCCCTCTTTAAAGTCTTTAGGAACATTTAAGATGACCAATAGTATAGACAACCAATACTATATTAAGGTCTCCGATAGAATTTCCTGTAACGATGGAAATATTCTATAATCTGCACTGATATAGTAGCCACTAATCAAATGTAGTTACTGAGCACTTATAATGTGGTTAGTGTATCTGAGAAAATAATTTTTAAATTTTATTTAATTTTAATTAATTTAAATTTACATGTGAGTAGCCTCATGTGGCTTGTGGCTGCTATATTGGACAGTGCAGCTGTAGACAAACAGTGTTGTTTATCAACTGAAGTTTCAGGTCATCTGCCTGCTGGTACTTGCCATTTACAATTAATCTACTTCTCAGGTTTCAGTTTACATGGAAGGTGGCCTGCTGATGTGACACTCCCATCCTCCCTATTAACCTTGACTGCAGGGAGATGGGTGACTTACCCAGTTGGTCCATTTAGCATGAATAAACTGCAAGTTGAGCTTGCCTCAGGTCTGCTTCCCCGTCTCTGGAGGGAGCCTGCCTGCTGAGGGTGTAGGTAACCTACTCATCCTTGTGCTGACTCCTCTGGCCAGCATGGTGCTGCTTGAGATGGGTGGGAGAGTCGTCCAAATCTGGGCTCAGGCAACACATCCGCTTAGTTGTGACGTCAAGCTCTAACTCAGTCTTCATTAGTAATGAAGATGGTATTTTGTCCTTACTCCATTTCTTTTTCTTGATTTTGTTTAGAACTTAGTCGGGGGAGAGAGGGGGGTCATTTGGGGGCCTACATACAGCACCCAACAGAACTAACAAATGACTAACAATTTTTATTTACTATATTATTTTATACTACCATAATGATTTATTTTTATTCAACAGGTATCCACAAATTATTCACTATCAAAAACAAATAGTTCATCAGATGATTTGGAAGTTAAAGATTGTACTTCTGTAATGTTAAATTCAGACAAATGCTTTGAGAATCTTTCAGATCCCTCTTCTCCCATGATTTCTTCGTATGAGAATCTGCTCAGAACACCTACACCCCCTGAAGTAACTGCAATTCCAAAAAACATTCTCCAGGTTATTTTTCCAGGCTATTTTATTTTTTCTATTCTTTTCAAAATTAGATATTTATATTAAGTACTTGAAATGCTTATAAACTGTCTTATTTATTATTGGGCTAATGTGCTAGTTTTGGTATTGAGAAAATCTAAATTCTAAGCTATTAGGCCATTCTAAGACCACCTGGCTAAGACTCTTCTGAGCTGAGCACAAGCTAGGGACTTCTTCATATTTTTAGTGATATTACCTTTATGGGTCATTTCCTCTTTACCTGTAACTCCTCAGAGTGTATTGTAGGCTTTAGAAATCAGTCCTTCAGGCCGGGCGCGGTGGCTCACGCCTGTAATCCTAGCACTCTGGGAGGCCGAGGTGAGCAGATTGCTTGAGGTCAGGAGTTCGAAACCAGCCTGACCAAGAGCGAGACCCCATCTCTACTATAAATAGAAATTAATTGGCCAACTAATATATATAGAAAAAATTAGCCAGGCATGGTGGCACATGCCTGTAGTCCCAGCTACTCGGGAGACTGAGGCAGGAGGATTGCTTGAGCTCAGGAGTTTGAGGTTGCTGTGAGCTAGGCTGACGCCACGGCACTCACTCTAGCCTGGGCAACAAAGTGAGACTCTGTCTCAAAAAAAAAAAAGAAATCAATCCTTCACATCAAAGTTAAATTTCTAATATCTCCATCTTCTCATTGCTATTGAATATCTGTGTGTACTGTTGCTTAAAAAATTCTTAGTTTTTTAAATAACCCATATCTTGAAATTGTCCATGAATTTTCTTGAACATTTTATAACACTTTCCAAATTTAGGTTATGTTGTTTATGTGACTTGCTAAAAAAGAATTTGCTTTTTGTTTTAGATTTTATCAAAATACAACTCAAACCTAGCTACTCCAGTAGCAGTTAAAGCAGTGCCACCCCGCAAAGGATTCCTCAAATATGAAGGAAAGAACATCCAAGATGTTGGCAACAAAGAAAACTGGTGAGTATGTTACTTTATAAAGAAAGTTTGTGTGTTATTTGAGAAGGACATTTAAAAATTAACATTTGAATGGCAGTAAACATTTTGTTTTTAATTGACATTTGCCAGCTTAGGTTAATAGCCTGTCTTTATCTTTTGATAATAGACCTTGTGATCCCTCAATCACAGACTCCCAAATTTGATGACTCCCAAGTTTGATGATACCAGTATCTATTCTCAACGATTTAAAAATATATAGATAAGTGTTGTGTCATTTGTTTTGTTGATGACTTTTAGTTGTATTTTTACAACTTAATTGATATTTTTTATTTATATCTGTTGCAGAACTTCTATTGCATTCATCCATTACAGAAACTGAACAGCATGAGATGAAAACAGGGCTGGACTGACTTTGTTATTCCCATTCCCCTACCTCTTTCCCCCTTTTTCAAACCTCCTCATTTCAGAGAGGAACATGGACATTGATGTAACCATATGCTTTTTGTGATGTTTTGATTTGGTTTAACCTCGGTCTTGTTGACATGTGGTTCATTCATTCAGTTTTTAGGATTATTACTGTTTCATTGATATTAAATTATTCTGCTTTAATCTAACAGAATGGTTTAAGTAATATCAGGAAGTAGGACAAATAACTTTAAAAGTATAAATGCTGCTGTTTGCTGCTCAGATGAGGCTACCCTGACCTTCCCGTAGCCAGGTGGTCACTGCTGCCAGCCAGCTCGGCCTTCCCTCGTCTCCCCTCAGGGTTGTCCCAGAGCCTTTTGCACCTTTTATTTCAATACTCTTTTAAGACTATTGCTATTTGCAAATGACAGAAACACAGCTTAAACTTAGGAAAAGAGGGGAATTTCTGGGCCTGTGTAATGTACTGACTATGGTAACCGTTGGAGGTGAGGGGAGGCCCCAGACAGTTGGAATTGGGGACTCCCTGTTGTCAGCTTGTGTGTTTTTCTTCTCTTTTCTCCCAGCTTTTTACTATTGGCTTTGTTCTTTCCCATCAGCTCCTCCCACCCATGGCTGTTGGCCTCTCAGCCTCTGCTCTCCACCTTTGCCACCCCTCTGTGGAAGTTTCGATGGCTTGCCCTGGGTCAGGGGCACTCCGATGGACTGTCAGCTGTGGCCAGGAGCCTCTGCAGCTCCCTGGCAGCTTCAGACTGCCCAGTCCATGGAGCCTGAGATCCTTCCAGTTTAAGTACAACTGGAAAGTAATTAAGTTCATGATAGTGCTGTCAAATTACAGCTAATGGGAAAATAATAAGGATCTAGTGTACTGTTGAGACCAGTTTAAAATTTGGGAAGAAACTGATAAGTATCATGACAAAGTCCTTCAAAGGCTTAGCTTTGGGAAATTTGATGCAATAAAGATTACCTATTTTATGATTGTCTCTTTTTTTGTGTGTTTGAGACAGTCTCACTCTGTCACCTGGGCTAGAGTGCCGTGGCATCAGCCTAGCTCACAGCAACCTCAAACTCCTGGGCTCAAGCAATCCTGCTTTAGCTTTCCAAGTAGCTGGAACTACAGGCATGCACCACCATGCCCAGCTAATTTTTTCTATATATATTTTTAGTTGTCCAGCTAATTTCTTTCTATTTTTAGTAGACATTGGGTCTAACTCTTGCTCAGGCTGGTCTTGAATTTCTGACTTTGAGCTATCCTCCTGCCTCAACCTCCCAGAGTGCTAGGATTACAGGCATGAGCCACTATGCCCGGCCTGAGATTATGTCTTGAGTCAAATGAATGACCTGTCACATCATGCTCTATCAATCCTGTCAGAAAATTGTTACCAAAACAAAATTTAGTCCCTGTTCTAGGAATTACTGTGTAGTTGTTGTAAGTATTGTAAGTATAATTTTCTTAAATATAATGTAAAATAAATTATTTTCAAGATAGTTTTAGTTTTCAAAGTAAAGCTCAAGTCAACCTTATATGCACTGATGATTCTAAAATTTACATCACCTTTTCACTGTATAACCATAAGTGTATGAGTCCCCAGAACTGGAAGAGACTGGAGGGAGGGAGTGGATCCAAGTGTACCAGGGACTAAGTCCTGGGCTTCTCCCAGATTTGGAGGATGTATACAGGCAGAATAATCTAGCAAAGGCCAGTGGAGTAGGAAAAAAATATTTTAAGGAGAGTGATGATTCTGTCAATATTGCTGAGAATTCAAATGAAAAGATGACTGAGAATGACCGACGGATTCGGCAAAGTCAGTGTTATTGACAACACAAATTGGCTTGGGTGGAGTGCTAGTGATAGAAGTCTGGAGTGGGCTGAAGAGAAAATAGGTGAAGAAGTAAAAACAACCGCTTTAGATAGCTCCTTTGGCTAGTTTTGCTAAAGAAGGGAGGAGAGAGAAGGGGCAGCATCTGGCAGGGGTTATGGAGCAAAGAGGTTTTTAAGATGGGCATTAAAGACTTGAGCATTTCTGATTGCCTACAGGGGGCTCCACTTGCTTTGTGATGACCCCTGAAATTCATTTGTACAAACTTCATCTTTCCCTGACCCCACCTTTGAATTTAATGACTGTCCTGTAAGTCACATTTTCTTAACCCTCATCTCTAAATCAAGACTATCAATAG
This sequence comes from Mirza zaza, assembly GCA_008750895.1. NCBI lineage: Eukaryota > Metazoa > Chordata > Mammalia > Primates > Cheirogaleidae > Mirza > Mirza zaza. The sequence goes on along the minus strand of VSMD01100831.1, from coordinate 22,387 downwards.
AAAATGGTTCCTAATCTTTTTGAGCCATGAATTATATATTTTAAAAAAATATTTGTTTCATGAGACTGCTATTTCATAAAACAGGATTGAATGTTAGTCTAAACTTGGTGATATATAGCAAGATTAATTTTTTAAGATTAAATTTTTTCCAGAGGTTTAATATTAACTTTTTTTAATCTTATAATTTTACTATGAATCACACCAGTGAGAAGGCCATAGAAACAGAATCCATGACCAATGATAATTACTTTGCTACTCCTGGCCCCATAATCCAGCGGTTATCCCCCACCTTTCTCCTATGATACTAGTTTCTTTTTTTCTTTTCTTTCTTTCTTTCTTTTTTTTTTTTTTTTTTTTTGGAGACAGACTCTCACTCTGTTGCCTGGGCTAAAGTGCCATGGCGACAGCCTAGCTCACAGCAACCTCAAACTCCTGTGCTCAAGCAATCCTTCTGACTCAGCCTCCCGAGTCGCTGGGACTACAGGCATGCGCCACCATGCCCGGCTAATTTTCTCTATATATTTTTAGTTGGCCAATTAATTTCTGTCTATTTTTAGTAGAGATGGGGTTTCGATCTTGCTCAGACTGGTTCGAACTCCTGACCTTGAGCCATCCTCCCGCCTTGGGCTCCCAGAGTGCTAGGATTACAGGTGTGAGCCACCAAGCCCGGCCTGATCCTAGTTTCTGTTAGATCCATGATGCTTCCAGCTTCTCAAGCTCCAAACATTGGGATCTTTCAAGCATGTCTTCCCACTGCTGTTAAAATGAAACCCAAGATCCTTAATATGGTCCACATGGCCCTGTGTAGTTTGACCCCAGCTTGCTTCTCCCTCATGCTCCGTGGGTTCTGGGCACACCACCATTCTGCCTCTAGGCCTTGCACACGCTGCTCTCTGCCTAGAATACTACTTTCTGCTTCACTGGCTCTCCCTCTCATCCTTAAGTGGTGGACACCTGGTGTTTCTATCTGCCCTATACTGTTGCCCTTAAGAACTTACAGGCCAGATCCAGGCTCCACAAGTAGCATCACAATTTCTGACTATACCGGTCTGAGATGGGCATGGGATCCCAGCCCATTCTGGGACCTTGGGCCAGTGCTAGAGAAGAGCAGCGTACGTCCTTTCTGGAGCTGCAGCGGTACACCTGGAGCTGCGGCTGCACCGTCCACCATGGACGGGAAGCCTGCGTGAGAGGGAGCCCCCCTCTCAGTTGAGGCAACAGCTGTGTTGGAGGCCAATGATCAGTTGGGCCTGATGCCAACTAGTTCATTAAATGATCCATAAACTCCTCGTGCTTAAGCAAGCTGGAGTTTTCCCTTAAGAGTCCTGGCTGATTATCTTCAGGTCTCAGATTGAATGTCATTTTATCAAAAACTTTACTTATCTTCCCAGTTTAAAATAAGTCTTCTCTCTTTCTCAGCACCCTATTCTTGTCCTTCATAGCACTTGGTACAGTTTGTAATAAAATACATTTATTTTATTACATTTATCTAGTTCACCTAGCTCCCGCATTGGATGGCAAGCTCAACGAGGGCAAGGCCAAGGCCCTTGTTTGTTTGCTTGCTTTGTTCATTACTCTGGTACCTAGCAATTTAAAGTATCTAGTGGCTGAATTAGTGATGACGTCAAACAATTGAGATCTTACTGTACCAGGCATGGTTCTAGATGCTTTACACTTACCTCAGCTGTAACCTACTTAATTCATTAAGTCATTGAGGTAAGCTTTTTCAGGTGAGGAAATTGAGGCTTTAATGATCGGCTTTCCTCTCCCGCGTCCCATTTCTCAGCCCGAGCCTTGATTGCCATGCCTTCCAGGTGGTCTCTGAACATCCCTGGAATATTCCCTCCCCTCTACCACTATTCTCTCACCTAGATTATTGCAATAGTATCTGACACTCCTACCTCTTTATCTTAAATTCTACCAAAAGTCAGTACGTAAGAAGCGTTCCACTATTTGTCATTTCCTCTTTTGTTCGTGCTGTACCCTTTATCTAGAGTACAAATCCCACTCCTCTTTTAGGAGTTGGACAAGCTCAAACGCCATCTCCAGAAAGCCTTTCATTATCTCACCATATAGTATTCTCTTGAGTAGCAATTTATCCTCCTTTCTTGTGACACTTCTCTACCTTTTACCATCTTTCCTCCTAATTAGACTAAGACTTTATGAGGAAGTATCTGTGTCTGTGCAGATTGGTCTCTGTATGGCCAGTTCCATGTCATCTGGTACATATTAGGTTATTAAGTATGCAATGTCCCATTTCCTTAAGTACTAAGTTTGACAGTTGGTATGTCTGGCATTTCACTTTGACGCTTCTTCAATTTTTTTTTGGTTGGTTTTTTGTGAAGGTACATCCTCATTCTTTTAAATACACATTTTGGCTTGTGATTATCTTTCAAATTTCTTTTTAGAGCAATTTTTGTGAAACCATGGATAAGTCAAAAATTCACATTATTTTTGAACATGAGTTCCGTTGTGGAACCATTGCAACACAGCTGCAAATATCAACAAAGTGTTCAGGAAGGATGTGTCTAGTGAACGCACAGTATGTTGATGGTGTGAGAAGTTCCATTCTGGTGGTTTTAATATTGAAAATGAGCCCTGAGACCAAGGTGGATAATGATGAGCTGAAAGCTGTAGTGGAAGTGAATCCATCTCAACTTACAACATGTGAAATAGCAAGCAGCAAGGTTGGATGTTACTATTCCAACAACATTGGACCATTTGAAACACATGGGCAGAGTAAAGAAGTTGGACTGATGGGTATCACATGAATTAAATGAGCATCAGAAGAGAAATCGTCATGAAGCTTGCCTTTCTTTGCTGTCACAACATAAAGGTGAACCATTTCTACACCATATTGTTACATGTGATGAAAAATCACAAGTGTTTGGCACAATGGTTGGATGAAGATGAACTGCCAAAACAGTCCAAAACTGAATATTCATCAAAAACAGCTAATGGTGTCTGTTTGGTGGCCTGGCTGGTATTAACCACTACAACTTCATGAAACCTGGTCAGTCGATTACAGCTGATGTCTACTGCCCCCAGTTGGATGAAATGATGAGGATGCTTGCAATGAAACAGCTGAGACTGGTCGATCGAAACAGGCCAATCCTCTTGAAAGATCACGTCACAGAAACAGCGCTGCTCGAACTACTGAAGCTGGACTTGGAAACTCTTGTCATATTCACCAGACCTTACACCAACTGACTACCACTTCTTCCAGGTTTTGGACAACTTCTTGCAAGGAAAAATATTCAGTTCTCAACAAGCTGTGGAAAACACCTTTGGTGATTTCATCGCCACTCACTCTCCAGGCTTCTTTGCTGCTGGCATAAACAAGCTACGGTTAAGATGGCAAAACAGCACTCTGGGAGGCCGAGGCGGGCAGATTGCTCGAGGTCAGGTGTTCGAAACCAGCCTGAGCAAGAGCGAGACCCCCGTCTCTACTATAAATAGAAAATTAATTGGCCAAGTAATATATATAGAAAAAAAAATGAGCCGGGCATGGTGGCACATGCCTGTAGTCCTAGCTACTCAGGAAGCTGAGGCAGGAGGATTGCTTGAGCCCAGGAGTTTGAGGTTGCTGTGAGCTAGGCTGACGCCACGGCACTCACTCTAGCCTGGGCAACAAAGTGAGACTGTGTCTCAAAAAAAAAAAAAAAAAGATGGCAAAACAGTCGATAGTTTAGGTGCATACTTTGATTGTACTGGTTGTTTGAGATATAACAAACTACTTTTTATCTGAAATCAGACATTTAATATTTAATGACCTAATAATATAAAGCATTAATTTATTTCCTGCCAAAGTATTGGAAAGTGTGAGGGGAGTTAATGTAATCAGGAATACTTCAAATTCTCTGCCAGTTTCCAATAATTACTCTCTTCAGGTTTTACACAAGTTTTGAAAATCCCTCAGGCGGTTCACCTAAATTCTTAAATTGCTCTAATTTCACCAAATCCTACCTGTGAAATTTTCCCAGTTGGTTGTAACTGGGCTGGCATGCTGGTCTGGGTAGGGTAGGAAATTCTGAACAAAGGTACAAAGGGGCTAGAAATGTCTTTTTTTCTCTTCTCTTTTAAAATCAGCTGACATTTATTGAAAATTCACTGTCCATCAGGCTCTCCCCTAAGCACTGTATCACTGACACCTCCCAACTGTTTTATGAGGTAGGTATGTCATAACAACCTTTCCACAATAAGGTCTGCATAACATTCTCAGGCTAAGGATTTTTGCTTATTAAAATTACTTTTTAGTATTCAGTATTAAAACTGCTTTTAGGTTTTAGCTTATTCCCCCCCTAGTGATTTCTTGGGGGGGAGGGTGCGGGGAGAATCCATGACTTTTTCTTCATAGAACAGTTGCCTAGTCGTGATTAATCCTTTCTAACAAAATAAATGTAACTTCCTTCAAGCTTGTTCCACTGCAGATTCCAGGAAATTATAGCTGTTGGCAAAAGCAACCTGCATCTAAGCAATAGAAGACAAACCAGAACAATAAGGCTGCCCTTACCAAAGTGGAAACCTTGACTATATCATTTTTTTTTTAAAAAGGTGTTTTTGGTTTGTACAAAAACTGGATAAAGGTCTACTTATCTTGGCAGAAATTTATAATTGTAGGGGATAATGTCACTGCAAGAGCAATATCAGTGTAGTGTGGGTGGAAGCCAAACTAATGAATTGAGGATAAAAGAAACTAAGTATGAAAGAACACTTTCTGGAAATGTATGTTTCAACTCATCCTCTATGGTTCCCTCCGTTCAATGCCTCGCCCCCCACTTTTGAACTATTATTAAAGTACGACTCTATCTGGGCTGAGTTTTTAACCAACCAAGGCCTCAAGTTCACTTATAAATGGAAACTGTAGTTATAGCTCAGTCATGAAGGTTAAATGAGATAATACATGGTAAAATTGTTCCTTAGCCCAGTACAGATGCTCCTTGACTTGTCAAGGCGTCATGAGTCTGAATAAACTCATCATTAGCTAAAAATATCCAAAGTCAAAAGTGCATTTACTACTTTTCAATAATTTTCAATTTATGACAGATTATCTGGATATAGCCCCATCATTAAGTCAAGAAGCACACTGAATATATATTGCTTTCACACCACTGCAAAGCTGAAAAACCAGAAGTCAAACCATTGTTAAGTCAGGGACCATCTGTATTTGACACAGCTAAGCATAACTGTATAAAATCATAATTATAAACTTGGTTTTAGAGTGTTGTCTTCTCAATTTCACAAAAACAAGAGTGGAATTTGATTAAATAGAGACTGAGTTCAAGTCTTTATTTAATAAGTTGAAAATTTAGAGAATTTTAAACCTAGCCTAACAGTTTAATAGTTTTCTTTCCCCATTCATACCTGTTCCTCACATGCTTGCATGTGCACACATGCATAAAACTGGTACCTGAAACATCACTTGACTCCATGACTAGAGTCTAACTGTCCCAGTATTTGTACACTGAGAACACTGAAAAGACAAAGGCAATCTCATATACTGTAACTCACATATTCCAAAGGGAAAACGTCAACTTCAAAATACTAAGGGCAACTGAGGCAGTCAGGGCAGATACTAAAGCACTGAACAAGATGCTATCATGGTGACTATTTCTATTTTGTATCTGAGGAAACAGCAGTTATCAGCCATACTTATTGACCAAAGCCAGAGGTAAACAAGGACTAAGTACAAGTCCTTTGATTCTTAGCATTATATCAATAATAAATTCACTAGGTATTTTTCACATACTTTTGGTGGGAGATTGAAATCTTTAAAGGAAACATTCCATGTTGGAACCAAGCAAAGGGTGAATTTGGCAAACCAGCGAAACCACTTTAATGGGAGAATAACTTGGAATTACAGGTAAGCCCTTGCTAAGAGTTCACACCATATGAAACTCTGGCTTTATTAAAGTTCCCACCCTCAATCTACAGAGTAAATCATAGTCCTTCCCCATCCCACCCCCACAAATAGAAAAATAATGGCTATCTCCAGAAAGTTAGGTTTAAATTAAGTTTATGGCACATAGAACTCAAATCCATCTAGTCTGAATGAATTAAACCACTTGAGGGTTGGGGGTAAACCACAGCACAGCAGAGGCACAAGATCCAGTCTGGTCTGTTACTGACTTGGTAACAGGGACACCAATTCCACAGAATCATTTGATTTTAAATGGCTGCTTTTGTATGCACAAGATAAATCTGGTACAATTTTATTACTGCTAGCACATTTTTTTCATTTTGGGATATACAATTTTTCAATTCTCTACTGTAACAGACTAAAGGTAATTAGGCTCAATACACACTGCCATACTGTTTATAAACTTCAAAACGGAAGTACAGTATTCCCATGAAAGCCAGGGTTCCAGTTTTGACTGACCTCCACTTTATGGCCATTAACCAGTAGTTATTCTTATCTGTCAGGCACTACTCTAAGCCCATTACAAATAATCTTCACAGTCCCACAAGCTATTATCTCCATTTTACAGAATAAAGACTTGATCCAAGTCATCTGTCCAAGGTTGCAGAGCTACTGGTGCAATCGGGATGTAACTGTTTTGCCCCATGGTCTTAACTACTATGCTAGACTGCCTCTCAAACTGGATGCACGCCAGCCCCAGCACACAGCAGGATGTGTGAATATCTCCTACTCAATCTGACCTCATCCCTGGCTCTTTGCATTTGGTCTTAAGGTTTGTCTTTAATCCGTCTCTCCAACCTTTCCATCCTTACCCTGTGTTCTAATCCTGTCTCCTCTATACTGGTTCCTATCTTCGAAATGCCCTATTGCCCCCATTTCTAAAACATGAAAAGCCCTCACTGTGGTACCTGTTCTTTTCTCTAACCTTTTATGTCACAGTACCCTGATCAAGGCAGGCCAATCTCTCCTAACAGGTGCTTCAGTTTGGCTCAGCTCCACCATTCCAAAACACTTCTGTTGCCACATCGCCTCATTCTCACAGCTCCTTTTTCTAATTGCACGCAACAGTCTATATGACAAAGTCACACTTGATTTCATACAATCCCAAGGCTTTCTTGCTGTGCCCTCTTTGGGCTTAAACATACCTTCTTTCAACATGAGATTAAACCCTGTTTCCATGCCTCCATTAACTTTCACACTCAGGCTGAGTACACACATGTATTTAACAATACAGTTTTACACAGAATGGTAAGAGCACTTTTCTTCATAGTTTACAGAAGGGCTTGAAACACATGGATTTTCTATTAATATCCATACCATAGCACATCCAAATCTAAACTCCTAAATAGATGCATTATAATTTGTTTAGAATTTAAAGGCTTAATGGCAATAATCAGAGGAGGAAAAAGAACATGTAAGTTTATTTTACATAACTGACCAAAAAATAAATTCAAGAAATAGTAAATAGAATTTAATAGGGTCTCATGCGCCCCGAAGGAGGTGGTGCTCGATTTGGAGGGGTAATTGCTATGTCCAAATAATCTCCTATTTGGAACTTCTGCGACTGCAGGGTCATGGAATCATCAGTCCCCTTTCGGCCAGACATGGTGCTGCCAATCTCCTTAACTCTGCAGGAAAGAAAATCAACTGTTAATGATCCACAGATCAATGAAAACTAGTGGGTACTATGAAGTAAATATGGACTGGATTTGTTCCATCATCTTATATAACACAGTTCAAAAATGTAAGTACTATATTAAGCTAAATCAGATATGATTATAATATAAATCCATATTCCCCTCACAAGATTCATTAAAGCAGTTATCTCCATCAGTTAAAACATGAAAAACAAAAAGATTACAGGAATTAAAAGTGAGAAGTTACCTACCGATAGCCAGGTCTTTTAAGATCTGTAAAAACGATTGCAAAATTGAAGTGTGTGCCCTTCTTTCTAGCTTCTGGGTAGACTTCTTTTACTAAACTAGTCAGTTCTTTCAAGGTTGCATCCATCCTGAATTTTTTTTAAAAAGACATTTACATTTGATTAATCAGCAATAATATAACAAGGATAGTGACATACAATGAGTTAATTAAATATATCTGGGTGTTTATGACTTATGTCAGAAACTGCCAGGGTCTTACACTATAGTTTAATTTTAAAGCAGCTACAAATTCTATTTGCCTCCAAAAACTCCCTGTATCAGCCTGTGGGAAATTTTGATTAATTAAAGTCAGATGCTGAGTTTGAGCCCACACTGGGCAATACAGTGAGACTCAATCGCCACAAAAAATTTTTTAATTAGCCAGGTGCAGTGGCACCCACCTGTAGTCGTGGCTACTTGGGAGGCTGAGGCAGAAGAACTACCTGAGCCCAGGACTTGGAGGCTGCAGTGAACCATGAATGCACCACTGCACTCCAGCCTGGGAGATAAGGGTAAGATCCTGTTTCTTTAAAAAAAAAAAAAAAAAAGTCAAACTCTTAGTGTTAAAAGTAACTTCAGCAATCTAGAGATTCCATATTCTAATCTTCTGTTGCCATATAACATCTTATGGTCTAATGATTTACTTCTCTAAGGCTACTATGGGTAACTAGTCCAAATTAATTGAAATAGGTAATGCATCTTAGAATCAATGAGTTAGGAAAGCATTTTTATAGAAACGTAGTGTCTTTCTTAGATGGAATCTTAAGATAAGTTTACAATAGAAGGAGTCCTAAGTCAATTAAATTTTCTCAAGATGAAGCTCAGGCTCCTCTCACAATAGATTCTTACCCTGCAAATACTGATGTGAACTCAACTTTATATAGTCCCCTGAGGTAACAGGACACAATCTGGGAAAATCTGTTTTTTTTTTTTTTTTTTTTTTGAGACAGGGTCTCACTGTCACCAGGGCTATAGTACAGTGGGTGGCATCATCATAGCTCACAGCAATCTAACTCCTGGGCTCAAGTGATCCTCCTGCCTCAGCCTCCCAAGTAGCAGCAGGACTAGAAGTGTGGGTCAACTGGCTCATTTTTAGTAGAGATAGGGTCTCCAACTCCTGGCCTCAAGCAATCCTGCTGCCTCAGCCTCCCAACGTGCTAAGATTACAGGTGTGAGCCACCACACCCAGCATGGAAAAGTCTTTTAAAAATAGGTATCTTAGGCAGGGCGAGGTGGCTCACGCCTGTAATCCTAGCTCTCTGGGAGGCCGAGGAGGGCAGATTGCTCGAGGTCAGGAGTTTGAAACCAGCCTGAGCAAGAGCGAGAGACCCCGTCTCTACTATAAATAGAAAGAAATTAATTGGCCAACTAATATATATAGGAAAAAAACTAGCTGGGCATGGTGGCGCATGCCTGTAGTCCCAGCTACTCGGGAGGCTGAGGCAGGAGGATCGCTTGAGCCCAGGAGTTTGAGGTTGCTGTGAGCTAGGCTGACGCCACAGCACTCACTCTAGCTTGGGCAACAAAGTGAGACTCTTGTCTCAAAAAAAAAAAAAAAAAAGGTATCTTAGAAATAATAACAATCTCATATATGTTTTTATATAGTTTTCTTCCATGACAGCTAGGAAAATGAAATGGATGGTTTGGAACTTGAAACAGCATTACCTGGAGAGTCCTATAAAATGGCATAAGGACTCTGAGCACTCCTGGAAATGAGAACTTTCATGTACAGCATCAAGTAGGGAACCAAACATCAAAGAGCTCATTCAGCTTTAGCTCTGTACTCTATTCACAAATCTCCACCACACCATACCCAAAGTAAACCAATGCTGCTACTACACTGAATAAAACTACTTGGGATGACCACATCATCTGTTTTCTATATCAGCCTGTACCAAATCTTGCTCAATATTCCCATAACAGAACTCAATAGTCTTCTCCCCAAAACATGCCTTTCCTCTCATATTTCTATCAAAAATACCATCACCCACTTAGCTGTGCACGTCATAACCATAAGCACTATTCAATTCATCCCATCTCCATCCTGTTATATGAAGATCTATTTTTCTCCATCCCCACTGTCATCGCTTTATTTCAAACCTCTCATTATAATCCTTTGTATATGTTGCCTTCAACTTATTTCCATCCTAGTTTTTAAAAGTTTCTGTTTTTGTATAAAACTGGTATGTCAAACAAGTGACACCTGTTGAGGAGGCCCACCATGTAAGGATAGCAGAGAGCCTAACAATGTCTACAACCAGGAGAATCCCAGGATGTCAAGCTAGTGTGTGATGTATAGGTGTCAGAGTCACAAAGACAGACGTGACTTATTCTGGCACTGGCTGGAACGACACTTTGCTCACGCAAAGAGACAGCGTAAGATCACCACCTGCCCCAGGGCTAGCGGCTCTCACCCCACAGCCAACACAGGGAGATGACTCTTCTCATGCTGCAGGCAAAGGTCCCCCTACTCGTTGGGAATGGACATAGCAGTAGGGTTGGCAGGTGCCATACAGCACATGCACATAAGCAAAGCACACATCAAGTTCAGAACAGGAAAAGATATTCCCAAAGAGATCTGCCCAACACAGGCTGTGAGGGATCTTTATCTCTTTGCAAGGAAATGTTTCAGACCCAAGGCCACTCTATGTACGTCAGGGGTGAGAAGCTGGGCATAACTGCCCTTCCCAACTCAATACATGCACATTATTTAAAGAGGCAGGGAAAAGAGATATGCATAAAAGCAATAAATTGTATCCCAAATCTCACCAATCAGAAATAACTACTGATGTTAACATCACCATGAGCATCTTTTTGTGCATATCCACAGTACAGAGAAAAAAAATCTTCAGATACCAAGCATATTATACATGCTGAGATAATACAAAAATATAAATCATGCTATAATTAGTTGAGCTCCCCAGTTACAGAACCAAATACTAATGCAGGTGTTGCTATGAGATATTTTGTAGATATGATTAAAGTCTATTACCAGTTAACTTTAAATTAGGGAGACTCTCCTACATAATCTGGGTGGGCCTCATTCCACTCGTTTAAAGGCCTTAACACACTGACACACTGGAAAAAAATTTTTCCCTTGGGGCCACAGAGTTTTAGTATGAAAATGGAAGAAAAACTTTAAAAACAAAATGATTCATTCTAAATTAATGAAAAAATTGTTTTTCTAAATTGTTTTCTGTGCATGAGTTATATGCAACTTGAAAAATAGTTCTCAAGGCTCCCAAGAGCCTGAGTTACATATGCTTCACAAGGTCCCAGGCTCAAAACTAGTGTGAGTTAAATACAACTCACATGGCAATTAATGTGTTAAGAACAGACCTGAAGATTCCCTGAAGAAATTTTGACTGTGGACAACTTAAGCTCACGTTCATGCTCCAGAGTTCCAGCCTTCCTGAGAGCCTGCCCTATGGATTTGGGACCTAGGTGCCTAGCCAGCCCCCACAATCATGTAGTCGATTCTTTGCAATAAATCTTTTACTATTTCTCTCCTACTGGTTGTTTTCTGATCGATCTCTTCCAACAACCTGTTTAATGACCACTCAAGCACAGGATATATACCACTCCTGTGGTATCTGGTTTACTCCTCAAACTCCACACAGCACCTTGGACTTTGGCAAACTCAATCTGCCTCTATGGGGCTCTTCTGGAATTCTTCTTCTTTTTCTTTGACTTGTCTTAGGGATGCCTACATTAGCCACTGAGCCTCCTCCAAAGTGAAAATTTCCAAAATTTGTTAACTAATCTTTCATTACTGCTTCTGGGAGTGGGGACAGGGATCTGTGCTACCCTAATACCAACCATCCAGTCTTTCAGAATCTTTGTCTTCTTTGGCCACCATTTTGAGATATAACTTATGGTTGTTCCCTCTTTGTTCAGTGGCAATTTATGAACAGGGCAGTTTAGTAGAGGACTGTAATTTTTTTTTCTTGACTGGGAGTAGAAGGTCTGTGGAACCACCTTACCCAACCATCTAAACCCTAAAGTATTACTTAGTATATATGCATCTGCTTTCTCCAGTGGAAGGACCTTACAACAGAAAGGGGCAGAACTTACTTTACTTTTACCCTCAGGATGTAAGTACAGCACCTGGCAGACAGAAATTCTTATTTTTTGGAAGAAATATACACTTTAATCTTTGAAAATATATCTTCATTAAGCCATTACTGAACAGTTCTTCCCTATAAGTTAAATCAACCTTCTCAAAACTTTTAACCTTGAGTGATGCTGAAGTAAAAGCAGCATAGCACTACATAAATTTAACAAGCACCTCCAAAAAAGCCTGATAAGGTCCCAATCTTCAAAGCATCGGGTTCTAGTAGTCCAGGCTTACGGTTTGCAATTACACACCTTTTGGGGAATGTAAAATCATGCAGCTGCTATGAAGAACCATTTGTTGGTTCCTCAAAAAATTAAACAAAATCATATGACCCAGTAATCCACTCCCAGGTATATACCCCAAAGAACTGAAAGCAGTGGCACAAACACATACTTGTATGCCAATGTTCACAGCAGCTTTATTCAAAATAACAAAAAGGTAGAAACCCAAGTGTCTTTCAACAGATGAGCAGATATGTGATGTATACATACAGTAGAATACTATTTGGCCTTGCAAAGGAAGGAAAGTATGATAGATACTACAACATGGACCCTGAAAACACTCTAAGTGCAATAAGGTAGTAATGAGATGAAAAATATTGTAAAGAATCCACTTATGTGTAATATCTACAACAGGCAAATTCATATAGAAAGTAGATGAGCAGCTACCAGAGAATAGGGGAGGGAGAAATGGGAAGCTATTGATTAATAGGTAAAGGATATCCTTAAAAGGATACAGTGCTGGCTGGGTGGCTCATGCCCGTAATCCCAGCACTTTGGGAGACCAAGGCTGCAGGATCACTTTGCTTGAGGCCAGAAGTTCCAGACCAGCCTAAGCAAGAGCGAGACCCTGTCTCTACAAAAAATAGAAAAATTAGCTGGGTATGGTGGCATGAGCCTGCAGTCCCAGCTACTTGGGAGGCTGAGGCAGGAGGATCACTCTAGCCCAGGAGTTTGAGGTGAGCTATGATGATGCCACTGCACTCTACCCTGGGCAACAGAATGAAATCCTGTCTCAAGAAAGAGGAAAAAAGGGGGGGAGGGAGTACAAGGTTTCTGTTGGGAGGAAGGGGATGAAAAAGTTTTAGAAATACACTGGCTGCACAACATTGTGAATGTTCCTAATGCCATCAAACCGTACACTTAAAAATGGTTAAAATGACAAATTTTATGTTATATATTAATATATTTTATCGCAATAAAAAATATTTTTAAACTACACACCTTTAACTGCTACTAAAAAGCCATTATAGTATCAATCCAAGGAGTTACACACAGCGTTAAAGACAAGTTAACGGCATGCGCCTGTCCTCGTCAGACTTGGAAGAAGAGTGGGTACACATTACAAGAAATAAAAATTCAGGAACCAGTCTTCACTAAACACACACCAAAAGCTTTTCCATTAAGCTCTAGAGCAGAAATCACTTGGGTTTTGGTGGTGATTTATTTTTCCTGCTATGGCACCTAAGACTCAATATTAAGTAGAAATGCTCTTTTTCAAAATAACAAATACCACTCAACGGCACACTCCCCCTTACCATGTTATCCTAGTACCATTTATTGAACTACGAGCCCCTTAAAAGCGGCTACTGCATCTTAATTATCTACACAGCATTTCCGTAGCAGTAAGTCATAATGGCAATCTTGGCTTTGTCAATTCTCAACAACCCAAAAATTTCAACATTAACTACAAGATGGACAGATCCCATTTTACCTAACAGCAAAAACCTCTAACTTTCTGAGAACTGCACCCACAAGCCAAAAGTGGAAGAGTGAAATTGAAATCAAGGAGAATAACTCCTCACTAGCAAAGGCAATGAACTGACCCTGCAGGTTCCCGAACGGGGTCCCTGACGCCGCCCCCGCCCGCTCACCAAGTGTAGATCTGCAGCTCGCTGGATGGTACGTTCCCGCGGGAGAACTCGTCCATTCGGTGGTGGCGGCCGTTATTGGTGGTGAAGACCCGGAGCAGCAACGGGCAGGTCTGGGGGAGACAGTTAAAGAGCAGAAGTTGAAGGCGGCGGCTGCGAGCCAGGCGCTCTCTTCCTTTTCCAAGGCGTTGCGGCCTCGGAGCCGCTCGGGGACGCAAAATACCGACTCCTCCCGCACACAGGCCGCGCCCCTCCATCCTGCTAGGCCCACCCCAACATCTTCCTGGACCCCACAGTACCGGGGCCCTCACCTTCTCGCGGTCGATCGGCTTCTCCGGCTCCTTCTTAATTTCCTCCTGGGTGACGCGCGATTCTACCGCCATCTTCCTCCTATGGCCCGCGAGACGCTCTCCCTGACCTCCGACCCCTGCAGCGAGCATGAGCACGAAGTCTCTCGCGAGGAGAAGCTAGAGGCGCTATAGAAAGCCAGGGGCAGGGCGGGGCGTTTCCCAGCGCAGGCGCGCTTCGTAGTGTGGCGCCTGAGTCCTGACCGGGCGCGCGTGCGCGTTGCGTCCTCGAGGGGGAAAAGGCGGGAGCTGGCGTCCACGGGGCGGAGCCTCTGAGGGGAGGGAGCGCCTGTGGTGCGTCGTCGCCCGGCCGTGGGCTGGCGAGGTGTTTTTAAACTTTCAATGTTCACAGGCGAAATAAGCTTAAAGTGGGGTTTCCCAACGTAACGATGAAAACCTTCTTGAATACAAAACACTTGAGAACATTAGTGGTAAGCAAAAAACATTCCTTTATTAGCAAAATGTCAATCTTTTCGTTCTGACGGAGGAATAGCGGACCCGCGTGTTCGCACCCCGAGGAGGGTCGGAGGCGGCGGCGAGAGGGCGGCGCGCCCCGTCAGCCGAAGGTGAGGAAACCGGCCGTGGTGGCGGGAATGCGCCGGTCTGTTGCCACGTGACACAGTTCTGGTGGATTCGAGAGGTAAATGTGAACTGCTAACCGAGAACTTTTAGAAAATAACGTACTTGAACATCTTCATGGCCTGTGGGTGGGAATATATGATGAAAAAAGCACTACTCAGAAATGATTGATATATTTGATTAAACCTGAAAAAAAAAAAATGACAATCTGGCCTTCAAAATATATCCTAGAGAGAGAAAAATACAAGCCACAGAGTGGGAGAAGAGAGTTGTGACCCATCTGATTGACAAAAGCAAGCATCCAGAATATATAGGAACTGAAAAAGACAACACAATCGAAAAATGGGTAAATTAACTGAGCAGGCATTTTATTTATTTTTGTTGTGCTTTTTTCCTTCTTTTCACAGGTGTTTAAATGAAGAAATCCAAGTGGCCAATAAACATAAGGTGGTCAAGCTCATTACTAATCAGAGATGCATTAAAACCATAGTAATTGGTTTTAATTGATTGGTTTTCAACTACACTCACTAGATTGGCAAAAATTAGAAACGCTGACAATAGCAACTGTTGGTAGACTAATGGGAATTCTCATATTACTGCTGATGAGGGTGTAAACTGGCACACCCACTTTGGAAAGCAGTTTGGGATTGTTAGTACAGTTGAAGATGTGTATACTTTGGATCTAACAGTTCCACTCCCTGGTGTATATACCCTAGAGAAAATCTTGCTCAGGTGTATCCAGAGACATTACGAGAATGTTCTTGGCAATATCTGTCGTTCATAAGAACATAAAACTGGAAACAGCCCAAGTGCCCATCTACAATACGATAGTTCAATGAATCGTGGTATACTATACAGCAACAACAGTGAAATACTGTAAAAGCAACAAAAATTTACAAACTACATGCACATGAAACAACATGAATCTCATATGGTATAAGAAGCCAAAGACAAAAGAATATATACTGTGTGAATCCATTTTGATAACATTCAAAAGCAGACAAGTTATATATATTACCCCTGAGGATAGAAGGGGATTGTGATGAGAGAGGGGCAAGTGGAGTGCTCCTGGTGCACAAGGCAAGATTTTTTTTTTTTTAACGTAAGTGGTCTTTATGTTGTTGCTTGAATTACTTTTTTTTTTTTTTTTTGAGACAGAGTCTCACTCAGTTGCCCAGGCTAGAGTGCCGTGGCATCAGCCTAGATCACAGCAACATCAGACTCCTGGGCTCAAGCAATCCTTCTGCCTCAGCCTCCCGAGTCCCATGCCTGGGACTACAGGCATGTGCCACCATGCCCAACTAATTTTTCCTATATATTTTTAGTTTGCCAATTAATTTCTTTCTATTTTTAGTAGAGACAGGGTCTTGCTCTTACTCAGGCTGGTTTCAAACTCCTGAGCTCAAACAATCCTACCGCCTCAGCCTTCCAGAGTGCTAGGATTACTGGTGTGAGCCACCGCGCCCGGCCTGAATTAAATTACTGTTTGAAGAGAACATTTATGTTCTATACCAATGCTGTATGTTGCTTTTTTAAAAAATAGACAAACAGTCCAATAGAAAAGGATAAAAGGCATGGACAAACATTTCATAGAAGATTAAACCCAAATAAGTGTAAACATATGAAAAGATGTCCAATTTCTTGAATAGTTAAAGAAATGCAAATTTAAACACAGTGAGATGACATTTCACCCTACCACATTGGCCAAAATGTAAAAGTCTGACAACCAGGTGCTGGCAAGGATATGGATACATTTTTTTTTTTTTTTTTTTTTGAGGCAGAGTCTTGCTCTATTTTCCCAGCGTTGCTGGGTTGCCATGAGCTATGGCATCAGCCTAGCTCACGGCAACCTCCAACTCCTGGGCTCAAGCGATCCTCCTGCCTCAGTCTCCTGAGTAGCTGGGATTACAGGGATGCACCACCACGCCCAGCTAATTTTTTCTATTTTTGGTAGAGACGGGGTCTCGCTCTTCCTCAGGCTGGTCTCAGCCTCCTCACCTGAAGCAATTCTCAAACCTCAGAGTGCCAGAAAAGGGAATTCTTACATACTGCTCTCATCCACTTTGGAAAACTAAGAAACCTGTGAAGATTGACTATGTGCACACCTTAAGACTCAGTTATTCTATTCCTTGTATATATTCCAGAAAAACTGTAGAACATAAGCACAAAGTGACATTTTGAATAATGTTCTAACATCTTTATTTGTAGTAGACTCAATCCAACGGTCTACCAAGAGAATAGTCATAAAATGGAATACCATAAAGATTTAACAGTAAATGAATCAATATACTTCCTTAAAAGGTAGAAGAAACAAGCCACAGAAGAATTCATATAATAGGATTCAATGTATGCAATGCTCGAAAAATAGGTTTTTCCCCAAAAACATTGTTTAAGGAAACAAATATGAATCGTAAAAAACCCTAACAGAAGCAAAAGGGATGATAAACACTAAATTCAAGATAGTGTTATTCCCTGAGGGTAACCTCAGGTGATGCAATTTACAAAGGGCATCCTGGGCTTCTGAGATAGCAATGGTACTGTTTCTCACTAGGAGGGGTGTGGTTTTTTTTTATTTAAATTGTAGCTATACATTTTAGACACTTTTTGCATGTGTGATTTAGATTATTGGTTTTTTGTTTTGGGGACTTTTTTCCTTTTTGAGACCAGGGAATCACTCTGTTGGCCACAGCTACGGTGCAATGGCATCATCATGGCTCACTGCAGCCTCTAGGGCTCAAGCAATCTCCTGCCTCAGCCTTGGAGGGGTTGGGACTGCAGGTGTCCACCACCACTCCCAGCCAATTGTATTTTTTGTAGAGAGGGTGTCTTTCTGTGTTGCTCAGGTTGTTCTCGAACTCTGGGCCTTAAGCAAACCTCCCACCTTGGCTTCCCAAAGTGCTAGGATTACAGGTGTAAGCCACTGTGCCCAGCTAGATTATTATTTTTAAGTTTCTACAGACAGCATTGTTAAAAATATTTATTTTTAAAATTGTGCTTAAGATGGCTCCTGGTATGCAGGCAATGTTCCATTTTTTTTTAAAAAAGATGGTATTTAAATTTTCTCCCTGTTTTGTGATTCTAGTATTAAATCTTTTTCAAAACCTCCATGGTATAAAAATGCAGACACATGAGGGCACTCTAATCAATCAGTTAAAGGGAAAACATTGAAACTATGACAATGAAGACCCTTCCAACCTTTTATAGGTGATGCTGGGGAAGTTTAGCCAGCTTTCTTCGAAATGAAATTTCGGAACAACTTGGGGTAATAGAACTGTAGTTATATTTTAGATTAGTTAGGGTAGTCTTTTAGCAACCCTCATTCCATCGTGTAGGACCAGGTCTGAACTGGTCCAGAAATTATAATATTTAAATATATGCATACTTTTTCTTTAGAATTTATACGGACTAACATTGCACTTCTAGGTATATACCCAAAAGAATTGAAAGCAGGGACTCAAACAGATACTTGATACCAGTGTTCATAGCAGCGTTATTCACAATAGCCAAAAGATAGAAACAACGCAAATGTTCATAAACAGATGAAAAGATATATATACAATGGAATGTTAGTCTTAAAAAGGAAACATTCTGATACGTGTTACAACATAGATGATGAACCTTAAAAACACTGTGGTAAGTGAAATAAGCTAGACACAACAGAACAAATATTGTATGATTTCACTTATATGAGCCACATAGAATAGGCAAATTCATAGAGAAAGAAAATAGGGGTTGGTTCTACATTTTGTTGGGATGAGTGCTGCCAGAGTCTCACTCCACGGGGTGAAGCGTTCAGTCTCCCTAGACCTCTGAGGGGATGAGGGTTGAGGCCTTCTAAAGGCTTGGGTAGATAGGGCTGGAAGAGTGGAAGGAGGAAGCACCTTAGGTCCCAAAGGGAGGGGGCCCAGCGGGAAGGGGTAGGGGGGTGGGGGCAGGAAACAGGAAATATCTCCCTTTCTTTATTAGAGGCGAAAGGTTTGGGGAGATCCAGGCACTAGCAGTCAGAGATCTGCAAAGGAAGAGGGATTCAGGAAAGAGCTCAGTCAAGGGATCTTCATAACTTGCGTTTCGTGGGGCTAATGAAGCTGCCTTCTCAGGCCTTTCCACTCAAGATAGAGATGGCAAGACTCTCCCTGTTTCAGGTTTTGAATGTTTCTAGGAAAATGTGAAAATGTTCTTGCTCATTTGGCCCAGTTTTCCAGCCTGGATGATTTTTGCAATGTGCTATTAAGAGTTAATCTTAACTGTACTAGCAAGAGTAAAGCCAGAGCGGTATTTAGTCCTGGCATGTGGTGAGGTCTAAGAGGGTGAGAGCTAGCAGCTCATTTTGTTGTCAAGTACAGGTGTTCTCCTCCCCAGTCTTCCCCTAAAACACTCACTCCCAGCTTATCAATTTAAATAGCAAACAGTCCCTTAAGGAAACCAATTAAATATTTACTGCTGTGCCAGGTGTTGGGTATTCAAAAATGAATAAGTGTGGTGCCTGTGTTTTGTATCTTTGTCCTAGCTCCTAGCGGAGTGTCATGAAAACTGCAGGTAACCAGTAAACGTAAAACTAGGTCCTTCATACAATGGTTAAATGCTTTGGGAAAGTCGATGGGGAAATTATTGTATCGCTTGAGCCCAGGAGTTGGAGGCTGCAGTGAGCTATGGTGAGGCAACTGCACTCTAGCCAGGGCAACAGAGTGAGACTCTATTACAGGCATACATACACACACAAAGTTTAGAGAAATTCTTAAAGTCACAAAATTCATCATTTGGTGAAAAGATGGTATTAACATTATTCCTTTAAAGTTTTATTCTTTTTTTTCTTTTCTTTTTTTTTTTTTGAGACAGAGTCTCGCTTTGTTGCCCAGGCTAGAGTGAGTGCCGTGGCATCAATCTAGCTCACAGCAACCTCAAACTCCTGGGCTCAAGCAATCCTATTGCCTCAGCCTCCCGAGTAGCTGGGACTACAGGCATGTGCCACCATGCCCGGCTGATTTTTTCTATGTATATTAGTTGGCCAATTAATTTCTTTCTATTTATAGTAGAGATGGGGTCTCGCTCTTGCTCAGGCTGGTTTCGAACTCCTGAGCTCTAGCAATCCGCCCGCCTCGGCCTCCCAGAGTGCTAGGATTACAGGCGTGAGCCACCGCGCCCGGCCTAAAGTTTTATTCTTATTTATATTTTCATCATTGTGTATATCTGATCATTTTCATATCTCAACTTTTTTGCCATTTTTCATCATGTTAGTATCGAATGTCACAAATCTTAGATCTGAATAATTTTACTAAAAATAAGTTTAATAAAAACAGTCTGCAAATTGGTGAGGGCCACTTGTGTGAAATTTTATATTAGGTCACTGTGTCTTAAATTGACATAGTGGTTGCATCCAAATAAAGAATTCTGAACTCCCCAGGAAAAAACTATATAATTTTTTTAAAAAGTATATCTCATATAATTTTACAGTTTTATTTTGTTCTTTTTTCAAACACCCTAAATTAACTACGTTTTATTTAGCAGCTGACCTAGTGCTGGTAATAAGTTAGATGTCTAGCAAATATCTCAATGTTTTTAGCCTAAGATAGTTCACTAAATAGTTCCTAAGTAGTCTCCTCTAGCCTAAGAGAGTCAGTGCAATAAATGTTTAATTTACTAAGGGAGAACCCTAGGCCTTTGAACTTTAGAGTTCATTAAAGGCAGAAATAGTATTATACATTAAAATCATGTGGTCAAACACACTAAATTTCTGAGTGATTTCTTTTTCCCAGTTTTCCAGTTTCCCAACAAACCAAGAATTCCAAAATTATAAAATTAAAAATTGTTGGAAGAATTTGAAACTGGAATTCATGAACATGGATTGTCATTTTCTATAAAAATACATCTGCTTGAGAGTTGCAGATATTTTTAGGTACTCTATAGACTAATAAAGTTATTTTATAATAGGAAAATTCTACTGATTTAGTATTATTTCCCCCCTCATTTTTAACATTGAATTACTTAGTGTTTATGATTATATTATGTACCCTTAGTAACTCTGTAGGGTGAATATGTTTAATAATTCAGTGTCTATTTTCAAAAAGCTAGAAGAGAGGATTTTGAGTGTCCACAACACAAAGAAATGATAAATGGGCCAGGCGAGGTGGCTCACGCCTGTAATCCTAGCACTCTGGGAGGCCAAGGCGGGCAGATTGCTCAAAGTCAGGAGTTCGAAACCAGCCTGACAAGACTGAGACCCCCGTCTCTACTATAAATAGAAAGAAATTAATTGGCCAACTAATATATATAGAAAAAATTAGCCGGGCATGGTGGCGCATGCCTGTAAGTCCCACCTTCTCGGGAGGCTGAGGCAGCAGGATTGCTTGACCCCAGGAGTTTGAGGTTGCTGTGAGCTAGGCTGATGCTACGACACTCACTCTAGCCTGGGCAACAAAGCGAGACTGTCTCAAAAAAAAAAAATGATAAATGTTCAAGGTGATGCATATGCTAACTATCCTAGTTTGATCATTACACATGTGTATATGTATTGAAATATCAGTCTGTATCCCATAAATACATACAATTATTATATGTCAAACTAAAAGAGAAAAAATTCCTTCTAACAAATGAGAAATTATAAGTTATAAAAGAATGATTCCATATAATTCTTTAGGCAGTGGACAAAATAATTTCTTAAGAAAGATCAAGTTTTTTATGAAGATTATAAAAAGTACTGAAATAAAAACTGCTCTTTTTATACCTTTACCAGCAATTTCAATTTAATGAGGGTTAAGAAATCATAAAAATAGGCCAGGCGTAGTAGCTCACGCCTGTCATCCGAGCACTCTGGGAGGCCGAGGCAGGAGGATCGCTCAAGGTCAGGAGTTCAAGACCAGCCTGAGCAAGAGTAAGACCCCATCTCTACTAAAAATAGAAAGAAATTAGCTGGACAACTAAAAATGTATAGAAAAAATTAGCCAGGCATAGTGGCGAATGCCTGTAGTCCCAGCTACCCAGGAGGCTGAGGCAAAAGCATTGCTTGAGCCCAGGAGTTTGAGGTTGCTGTGAGCTAGGCTGACACTACGGCACTCTAGCCCAGGTAACAGAGCAAGACTCTGTCTCAAAAAAAAAAAAAATATCATAAAAATAATTCATATTATTCACCTGTATTCATTTGCTGAATCAAATTTCTTTACTAAATTTCATGTGAAGTACAATTTATATTGTGAATTTCATTAAATAATTGTGAAAGTAACTCTAGTACTTAGCATAATTCCATTTTTGGTCTTCAGATAAGAGTTGTACAATAGGAAAAATAAGTATGTTTACTGTGATTCATATGTAGTTTTACATTTTATAAATATCTCAAATTTATTTTCTCTCCCTCATAATCAAAATGCCAGTATCTGCATTTTATTAAACAACTTAATTTAAAATGAGGTCAATACTAATACCATCATTAAAAATCTGAGATTATCAGACACATATTCTCTTGTTTTAATATGAAACCTTCAAGGCCGGGCGCGGTGGCTCAAACCTGTAATCCTAGCTCTCTGGGAGGCCGAGGTGGGCGGATCATTTGAGCTCAGGAGTTCGAGACCAGCCTGAGCAAGAGCAAGACCCCATCTCTACTATAAATAGAAAGAAATTAATTGGCCAACTAAAAAATAT
>VSMD01100829.1:0-14631 GCA_008750895.1 Mirza zaza | reverse complement strand
GAGGGACGATGGGAAGGGTGGGAAGGAGAGAAGGGAGATTCCTCAACCCTGAGAGAAAGCAGGATTTGGGGGGGCCCTGGGGGGACAGAGACCAAGCCCCCTGCATCCAGCACTCCCGGGCGGGAGCGGGGCTGGCGACAGGTTCCAAGCGTGCTCAGGGCAGCAGCGTGCTAGGTGTGGGGCCTTGGCTCGAGGTGGCCTGCCCAGCCTGGGAGCAGAGCGGCGGACCTTGGAAATGGACCCCCAGGCCCCCCGTGACCAGGTGGGCTCAGAGGTGCTTCCTCAAGTCCCCAGGACTCCTGCAGGGCCCTGGCTACAGCAACCCTGCCGTCCCACCGCTCTGCCAGTGTGGGCTGGGAGCTGGATGCTGTCTGACTCAGGAAAATAAAACACGAACGTTTCCTGTACCCAAGTGTTGTTGAGAAGCGAATTCATACCCATCGCACACAGGCGCGCACACATGCACACACAAGATTCCTGGGTTTCGTTTATCAGCTCCTCACTCTGCGTGACCACTGTTTCCACAGCCCAGAGAAGGAAACCGGGCCGGAAGCCTCTTCTCGTCCACAGCAGGGCGGCTCTGGTTGAAGGCGCACCCTCACTGAGAGTGTGGGCCGGGTGGCCGGTCACGCCGGCGACCCCAGCACTGCGGGAGGCTGAGGCAGGAGGACCCCTTGAGCCTAGGAGTTCGAGGTCACAGTGAGGTGGGAGCCCACCACCGCCCTGCAGCCCGGGCCACAGAGCAAGACAGGAAAGCGCGTGACGCAGTGGTTGACTCGACTGGCCCCGGTCGCGAGTCCTCCGCAGCTCCTGGACGGCCTGGGCGGTCCTTACGGCTGCGCGAGGCAGCTCGGTGCGGTCGGACAGCCCCCTAAATTTCCACAGAGCAGTCCCCAGGTCCCTCTGGGGGTCAAAATATCACTAGGGGGGCAGGGGGGCTTGGGGCACCCCTTCCTCAATGAAGGTAGCTCTGCTTAAAAAAACGAAAAGCTACTGGCCGGGCGCGGTGGCTCACGCCTGTAATCCCAGCACTCTGGGAGGCCGAGGCGGGCGGATTGCTCGAGGTCAGGAGTTCGAAACCGGCCTGAGCAAGAGCGAGACCCCGTCTCTACTATAAATAGAAAGAAACTAATTGACCAACTAAAAATATATATATACAAAAAATTAGCCGGGCATGGTGGCGCATGCCTGTAGTCCCAGCTACTCGGGAGGCTGAGGCAGGAGGACCGCTTGAGCCTAGGAGTTTGAGGTTGCTGTGAGCGAGGCTGACCGCACGGCACTCACTCTAGTCCGGGCAACAAAGTGAGACTCTGTCTCAAAAATAAAAAGCTGCTGAGGTATAATTTACACACACAAAGTGCCCTCATTTTAAGTGTGCAGTCCAATGGGTTCTGTCAAATGTAGACGTCGCCATCACAGTCAGTACAGAGCGCCATGCCCACGGCCCCACAAGTCCCGTGTCTCTGCGCAACAGGCACCCTGCCCTGGCACCCAGGGTCTGCCTCTGTCGCTGTGGGCTGGGCTTGTCTGTTCCGAACTCTCACGCGAAGGGAACCACACGGAACGTCCTGGCTCGTGTCGGGCTCCCTTCTCTGGGCTTGCTGATGTTAGAGTCTCCCGTGCTCTGCTCGCTTCCTTATTGCTGGGTTGGATTCCGCGGTTAGGATGCACCACTGTTTATTGCTTCACCTGTTGGTGGACACCTGGCGCTTTCCCGTTTTTTTGTCTATTATAAATAAGCAAAGCAGCTCTGCACTTAACTTGTCTTACGTGCTCAGGTTGGAATATCATTTCTGCGAAAGCATTTGGCTTCTCAAAAAGGGAAGTAGGAAGGAAGGGAGGAAGGAAGGAAAGGCTGCGGCCAGGAAGAAAACCACTGGCGGAACAGAAAAAGCTTAGACTTCGGAGCCGGAGACAGAGCTGGGCTTGAAGCCTGGCTCTGCTGTTTGTTGCATCAGCCTGAATGAACAATGACACTTTTTTATGTGTCAGTTCTCTTAGTGTAAAATGAGGATGCTCCCTGCATAGGGTTATTGAGAGGATTAAATCCAAGGAGCTCAAATACACCCAGTGTGTATAGCAAGTGCTCAAAAAATGATCGTTCTCTCCCATCACCCTGCCTGGAAGTTTCTAGAGAAACAGGCTCCTCAGACACTGGGGCGAACGCGGCTCACGTCCTAGCAGACTTGCTCTGGAAAAGGCAACAGCCTGCTCCAAGCCCTGTGCCTGCCGCAGGTTCTCGGGACCCGCCCCGGGGCACGTTCTCCCCGTGGGAGTCCCGGGCAGGAGCTGCCTCCTCAGCGTTGCAGCGGCCGTGAAATAACCACCTGCGGCACCTGGAGAAACAAAGGAGCTCGGGAAAGGTCACGGCGGGTCTGCTGGGGACAGAGGGGCCTCGGCCAAGAGTGAGAAGACTGCAGTCTTGTGATGGTGCCGCCCCGGGCTCTGAGCAAATCCCCTTGGGAGCTCGGTTTCCATAATGAAGGGGTTGGGCGAGGTGGCTCCTGGCTCCGACGTGCTATAATTTTGTGATGCTGGTTGATCAGTGGATGTCAGGGCTGCTGGGAACTTGGCTACCGTTCAAGTTCCTGATGCCCCTCAAAGCCCCATATGAAGTCACTTTTACAGAAGTACAGGCCGGGAGGATTTGCGGGGCACGGACAGACACACAAGGACGTTGGCTGGGGTCGGGGGGGAGTGCTAGTTCGGTTCTGACCTGCTGTCTTCCCAGGGGAGGCGAGACACACACCCTGTGCGTTCTGGGAGGCGCCCAGAGGTTACGTGGAGAAGTCGCACTGGAGCAGTAGCGCCGGGGGTCGTTGACAACTCAGCTTCAACAGACATTTCCTGAGCCCCAGCAGGGCAAATATTCACCCATGTAATCGACAGCTGCTCAACCAACAGCTGTCGTGCACCAGGTACCACGGTACGCACTTGCGGAAATGTATGTTTTTAAAAGGAGGCACGGGCACATTTTTCAGGAATTTGGATAGGACAGAGAGTTCTGCTGCAGGATGGCAGCGCGTGAATTCTGCAAGAGGAATGCTGTGACTGGGGGTCCCTAGAGGAGGTGTGTGGGATGCAGCCATCAGGGAGTCCGCATGAAGCAAGTGGCACTTGAAGGAGTCGCTGAAGCAAGAATAGCACTCACTCGGTGGAGTGGGGCTTGGGGTTAGGGTGTTCCAGGGACGGGGAGCAGTGCCGGAGGACACAGACACATGTAGTGGGAAGGTTTGCAGCATTCTGACTACCAGCAAGAGGCTGGGTTGGGACACGAGCGTAGGCCATCATATGTAGAGGAAGGGTGGGGATTAAACTTTGGGTAGATCGAGGTTGAGCCTCCTCATTTTGGGATATATCAGAAGGGCGCCAGTCCCCTACTTTGGGCAGGCGTTCGTGGGGATCTGAACTCAGCCCTAACAATGCTCATCTGGCTCTGCTGAACAGAGCGGATTGGAGTTTGAGATAAGAGCCACGTGAACTTCCAGGTCTGAGTTCTAAGATTTAAGCACAGAGGGGTGAAGGCCGAGGGGAGAGAACGAAGGTCTGAGATTGACCTTCAGAGACGCTCGGAGTGGCCGGGCCAAGGTAGAAGGCCAAGAAGCTGGAAGGTGGACACATCCACGTAACTCTTCCCAGGCCCAGAAACAAGTAGTTGAGGTAGAGAGGCACATAGGCACCTTTGTGGTCTTCAAGCCTGAATCTCACCTGTCCTGTCAAGCTCAGCAAAACACGTAGCCACGTGGTCCAGGGGAAAGAGCTGTGGACTCGGGCGTCTGGCTCGTTTCTGAGACCTCAGTCTTCCAGCTACAAAATGGGGAGTTTTATAAGGAAGATCTGTGAATTAATGTGTTTAAGCCAGTAGCTGCTTACTTCCTCCGGCTAAGACCGAATTATAGCGGGCTTCCTAAATGCATGCAGTCTGCTCTACGTAAAATAAAGTCGTATTTTCAATGGTACAGTTTGAGTATCCCTTATCCAAGCTGCTTGGGATCAGAAGTGTTTCAGATTTTGAAAATATCTGCATATACATAATGAGATACCTTGGGAATAGGACCCAAGTCCAAACACAAAGTTTATGTTTCATATGTGTATATGAAACATAAAGGTAATTTTATATAATATTATATAAAATATTAATATGTTATATTGTAACATAAAATATATAAAATTATATAAAAATATGTAATACATAAATATATTACAGATGTACAAAATATTGTATAAAATATATAAACAGAGCCTAAAGGTAATTTTATTTAATATTTTTAATAATTTCGTGTGTGAAACAGAGCTTGTATACATTGGACCATGGAAAAGCAAGAGTGTCACTATTTCAGGTCCCATGTGGACAGTTTCATTCGGCATCACCTTCCTTCCTGACTCTGAATTTATATGCTGCTGATAAGCAATCACTTTCTTACACTTACGCGTAAGTACTATTACAGTAAAAAATGTGACAAAAACGTTAATATAGTGAAAAAACAATGCGTTCAGGGCAACCAAGTAGCACAGTAGCAATGGCTTTTGTTATTCCCTCGGCGATCATTCTGTTCATTCTGCAGCTAAAATTCTCATCAAAAATAGTATTTATGCCACGTACTTTCCCTTAAATGTGACTTCATTAATTCGGCCGTGTGACCAGGATATCCTTAGATCAATGAAGGGCAGGCATTCATATTTGCCTTCGTTTATTTATTTAAATATTTATGTACATGTTCCTGGACAGCAAGGTAGCGGCAACAACAGAGGCCTGGGTGCGGAAGGTTTCAAAAGGAGCTGGCACGAGGGACGCCGTGTGTGCCGCTGCCAGCACTTGGAGCACAGTGACCAAAGACACAGTCGTGCACGACTGGACAACCTCTGGACTGAGGCAGGACGTCTTCTCTGATGTCACCCGGTCTAGCTCCCCTGCAGTGAGCACGAGCCGCTGGCACAAAATATTTGTGAAACCAATCAGAAAAGATGTCCCTGGTGGTCTGCGCCTTTTTGCTAACGTGACAATGGACTGGTAAGAAACTCGCTCCTTGGGAGCAGTGAGAGCTGCGAGCTTTGCCGGCACGGCAGCTCACGCACGCGCTCGCTGCTACAGCGGCACGTCCCAGCACGGGCGTTCTGTCCTTGGCACCCTCAGTCCCCATAGAGGCTGTCTCATCAGCTGTGTTCAGTGTCTTTCTGGAGCAATAACGCCAACATGGTGATTTTTTTTTTTAGCAGCATTTTAGGTTGTTCTGGAATCAGATTTTCATCAGCAATTACCTTGGAAAACTTGTCAATGAATTTCTGTGCTGCTCTGTGATCAGCAGATGATTCATCGCCACGAATCTTTCAAAAACGGAATGCTGTGTCTTTCCTTAAACTTCTCCAGCCAGTCCGTTGCATATTCATAGGTCCCTTGCCTTTTCGGTTCATGGTGACAGATCTTTCCTTGTTTCACCGTCAGCACACCGCTAAGTGGCACGTGTTCACTGAGACACTGAAGGATCCACTCTTTCAATACGCAATCAAGATCTTCATTTTTACCTTCATGCAGTGTTTTCTACTTTTCACTAACTTCCGTCCGTAACTTTTAGCACAGAACTTGAACAGCTCATACTTCTGTTTCTTCACGCCATATAGTGTGGTTGTTCCAATGCCGTGTGCTCTTCTGTAAGACTTCACACTCACAAGGCTGTGCGGTTCTTCCAACAGCTCGACTTTCTGTGCTATAGAGAAACACAGATGTGCCCTCTTTTCTCACCGATACCACCCTTGGGGTACTTGGACCTTTTTGACATTCTAGACAATATCTTTGCACCGCGGAGCACAGAATAAGCAAAAAGCCACGGCGACTAATGCACGCAGGTCTCGGCCCCGTGTGGGGCATCGTGGGGAACTTGTGGCTGGCACGTCAGCCTGCACTAATCCCATTTGTCACCCTCGAGGGGATCTGGGCAGGTGCAGGAAAGATGCATGGCGGCTGAGGGGGCTGTGAGGGTCTCTTCGCCCTCGGAGATGCTGAATAAACTGTGTGTCGTGTGCCTCCATTTTGACCGTGACCCCCTCACATGAGGTCAGGTGTGGAATTTTCCACTCGTGGCATCTTGGTGCTCAAAACAGTTTGGGTTTGGGAGCATTTTAGATTTTGGATTTTCAGATTAAGGAGACTGAAGGTCGGGCCTTCACTAGGCTGGCAAAACACACTGAGCCTGCTGCACCCCCCACCCCCACTGTTACGAACCAGTCACACCACCCTGAAACACCACCAAGAGAGCGGCCAGGTGGTCGGAACCTGAAAGATGGGAAAATCCCAGGGGGGACTTGATTCTGAGACAAAGAGCTTAGGCTTTCTGACCTTTCCCATGTTTCCAACCTCCGATTTTACGTTCCAAATGCAGTTTTCCCCCATTCCTCCAGACATTGTACCCTTCCTACCTCCTCCCTGCCAGAACGTGGGGAGAAAAGGGAGTGTGCAGAAATGATGGGCTGATGTTTGCAAAGGGCGTTTGGAAGTCTTGCTGGAACATGCTACACAAACACAAGATATTATTTCTAAGCTGCTGCTTAGAGAAGGGAGAGACCAGGAGGAGCAGTCCCCTAATGTTCTGGGGCAGCAGCGGGGAGCAGGGCAGAGGAACAGGAAATACCCAGCGATTTCCCAGAGCACTTGAGAGAGCAGAGCTGTGGGAGGGCTGAGGCTTTGAAACCGACCTTGGTGAAGGCGGTGGCCCACATTTTCCAGATCATGTTGGAGGGAAGCAAAGCCTCCTAAGTAATTCAGTAATGAAGATGAAGACATTTTCTTTTTTGAGATAAATTTTTGTCTAGAAGGCTCACAGCAGGGGAGCGGGAATCCTGGCATCTTACCCTCTCCTGCTGGGAGTTCTGTGTACGAGAACGTCCTGGAGACAATCTCTTCCTGTCCCTCTTGACAGGCACCTCAGGGAGGGGCAGACCCTCAGTCTCTGCGCCCCATGCTGACTTTGACGTGGAAGGTCACAAAGCCTTCAGCAAGAACCAGATTCCACTGCCTGTGTTGTGAGACGCACAAGGCAGGGCCGCCTCCCGGAGCCCTGACCTCTGATGCAGACCGAAGCTAGCACAGCTCTCTTCATCGTCTTCTCACCGTGATTCATAGTGGGGCAGGTAGAAAACCCACGTGCCCCTTATGCCAACCCCTGTACCCCAAGTTATGTCTCCTATGGCTCCATAGCCCTCTACTGGGAGAAGTTTGAAGTCTTGAAATTTAAAAAGAGAGGTATACCAATGTATACCTTCCGTATACTGATTTCTCTAAATTAAAAACTGAGCAACGGAGCTCTCTCTTTTCCCAACTTTTACGAGAGTTACTTGTAAACTGAAAATAAAATTCTAAGTCCCCCAATGACTAAATTGACCCCCTCTTGGCCAAGAGGATCCCAGAAAGACCTTAAAACTGAGTTCCCAGCCATGACACGCCTCATTATACTCCCTCCCTTTCGGAGTTTAGACACAAAAATTGACCAGCATTAACGTTAAAACAGAAATCACAAGAACAGACTCCTTGTGGCAATAAGATACTAAGTTATTAACAGGACCTAAGGCTGTGCAAGGCAAAGTTTCAATCACACCTACAGGCACCGATTTGCTTAACAGATGGCTTGGGTGAGTCTGTATACTGTGGTTTGTCTCTGACAGACTTCTTTATCTTAAGACATTCCAAGTGCTTAGACAAAGCTTTATTTCTTTAACCAGTTACAAACCAAAGAATCTTTGAACCCGCCTATCACCTGTAAGCCCCCCCCCCTTTGAGATGTCCCACCTTTTGGGGCCAAATCAATGTAGCCTTCCATACATTGATTTATGATTTTTACCTGTAATTCCTGTCTCCCTAAAAATGTATCAAACCAGACTGTAACCCAACAACCTTGGGACCACTTTACCTACTCAAGGCTTTTGGGTTTGTGGATTCCCCGGGCCATTGGTCACTCACATTCAGCTCAGAATAAACCTCTTCAAATTATTTAACAGATTTTGGGGTTGTTTTTCTTGTTGTTGCTAGTATTCTTTTCAAAAAGATTCCAAATGGATCTTCTCCAATTGCACAAATATTTAGCAAGTATCTACTGCATGCAAAACACCACACTAAAGATTCAGAAATGAAAATTATTTTGGTGATGCCCGTGGTCTGTAAAGGAGACAAACACGTACATGAATCACAAGCATCAGGCAGGCAACAGTCAGATTAGAACATGAAAGATAAAAGGGATGTTTTTCCCTCCCGGGAGAATCGAGAGGGAGTTGGACGCAGCCTGGGATTGAGTTGGCCCTTAACGGAAAGGCAGGATTTCATCGAGTGACCACGGGGGCAGGATGGATATTCATGCTGGAGCCAAGGCTCAAGGAGGGAAAACACAGGAAATTATGAATATTTAGATGTTGCCAGAACGTTTTTCAGGTGGAGGGTGTTGTGAAGGTGAGAGAGGAACCGCAGCATTGGAGAATGGGCTGAGGAGTCTGGACTCGCCTTTTCTGTGTGCAAGAGGAAAGCGCCAGGTTGCTTTTTTAGATGGTAGCAATTCTGTTAGGATGGAGTCAGCATGGAGCAGAGGCCCATGGGAGCTGCTGCCACAGCTCAGGAAAGGGGCCGAGCTCCTCCACCTCGGGGGTGGGGTCTACGGTTCCCAACTATTTCTCTTCCTTCTCAGGTGAGTGTCGGACAGTCCAGACATCTGGAGGTACAACAGCTCAGGCTACACCAGGAAGAACCCTGGGCCCAAGTGCCATTCAGGGTCTACACTTGCGTGGTGCCATTCAGGGTCTACACTTGCGTGGTGCCTGCAGCGTGTCACAGAGACCAGGTCATCTGGATCTGTGCTCTGACCTGGGGCCTGCAGGCTCCGCCTGTCCATCGGTCCCGAGGGGGAACAGCCCGACCTCGGGCCGCAGGCAGCAATGGCAGGCCACCCTGGGCAGCCTGGCCGAGTCGTTAGCGCCTGCCTGCTGCAGAGACGACGGCTTCCTCGGACCCACAGCCAACTCTGCAGGACCGATGTCTGTGCCAAGCCACGGGATGGGTGACTCGTCTAAGCAACGTGCTCTTCTAAGGTCACTTGGCTAGCACATGGCAGGACCGGGAGATAAGCAGGACACAGGGCAGCTCTACGTCCTGCACTTGGGATGAGGAATTAATTAGAAGGAAAGAAAAAAAACAAACAGAACTAAATATCACTAGGTCAAGTGAAACCAGAGCCGGGGGCACTTTCTTTCTCTCGCTGGCTTTACCACAGCTGCCCCGCCCTCCCAACCCCACCGCCCACAAAGCCAGGAGCTTACATTCTTGAGGGCTCAGCACCTGCCAAGAAAGGCATCGAATGCTCTACCTGCTCTTTAGTTCCTATGTGATGGATGGTGCACCGTCATTCCCCGTGTTTTGTATTTGCAGGGGCTGAGCTCAGAGAGGCTAAGTAATTTTCTTCACACAGTGGCAATGACACGGAAAATGTCCTCAGGCGCCCGGACGGGGCCACTTGCCGCCTCCCTGTTGCTCTGCATCTCTGCGGGCCAGCGCTGCATGAGGCCGGTTGGAGGGCACGCTGCTGGGCCAGGCACCGCGGCAGAGAGTCGCCTGGGGCCAGTGCAGGAATGCCTCCAGGCCTGTGTGCTGCCACCCGTTTCTGGCCACGCTGCTTGCATGATCCTGATTGGGTAATTTTTGAATCCCACTGTTTTTGATTGGATGTTAAAGCTTGTAGTTGATTGGATGCTTTTTGAGCCCTAACAAGGGTATAAAAGCAGGAGGAGAACAAGGAAGAGAGGGCAGAAGACAGCTGTGATGCCAGGTGTGCTGAGTCTGCTGGGGAGGACTAAAGGCTGTTCTCCAACTCTTTGTGTGCCCTCGGTTCTTTCCCCGGCCAAGAGCTGTAACGCTAGCTGCACACTTGCAACAGCATCAGAACTAGGATTTTAACCAAGAGTATGTGACATTAAAGCCCAACTGTTACTGAGCCCAAGACTGTGGCCAAAGCTTACAGGGAAGGGCATGAAAATGACAGACACACACACACACACACTCTGAAGGTGATTCAGAAGATGTCGGGCGCGGGGACGTGGCCACTTGCCGCCTCCCCGTAGCTCCGCATCTCCGTGGGCCAGCGCTGCGCGGGCCGGTTGCAGGGCGTGCTGCTGGGGCTGGGCCCCGCAGCAGAGAGCCGCCCAGGGCCCCAGTGCCGCTGCCTGTTTCCGGCCATGCTGCTTGCGTGATCCTGATTGGGTAATTTTTGAATCCCACTGTTTTTGATTGGATGTTAAAGCTTGTTGTTGATTGGATGTTAAAGCTTGTAGTTTATTGGATGCTTTTTGAGCCCTACCAAGGGTATAAAAGCAGGAGCAGAAGGCGCTGAAGGCTCAGAATACCGGAAGACACGAAGAGAGCTGTAACACTAGGTGTGCTGAGCCTGCTGCAGAAGAATATAAAGCTGTTCTCCGACTCTTCCCATGCCGCTCTGTTCTTTCCCCGGTCAAACGATAACAGCTGTAACGAGAGCTGTAACGCTAGCTGTACACACTGCCCCAACAAAGGGAGCAGTTCCAATGAACCAGGAGTATCGGGAATGTTCCCCCAGATCCTGCTACGGCATCTAAGCCTATATTCTCAACCACCGAGATAAAGAAGTTTGCCGCTGGAAAACTTACAGCCGTTCTAAAGAACCCACTGCTGTTCCTACCTTTGAAGGAGTGTTTGTTTTGCAAGGTCCTCAGACCCAGTTTTGGGAACCGGCTCTTTAGGTAACCGTGTTCTATGGAAACTGAGAGCTGCGCTCGCCAAGGTGGTTTCCACGTCTGGGAACCACAGGGCACTCGCTCGGAGCCGCGATCATGCACCAGCAACCTCACGCAAGTCATTTTTCTAGAGACAATTAAGTTGGGCTAAGAGTGGGTCTGACCTGTTGAGCACCTGGAATCCAGATGCCCGTTTTTCTCATCATAGTGACATTAAACAGGGATCTCCGAGCCACCCAACACAACTCACTCAGTACTGACACTGCATGTGTCTTAACTAGCCTTCCATTTAGCTCACATAATTACATCAATCTAGAATAGAATTCATGTTAGGCAAAAAGATACATACATAGCTTTTCAAATGAAATTATGTCAGAGAAAGTTGCCTAAATAGAAAGAAGCATAACTCAGGCAAGCATTGTTGCCACATCTGGGTTTCTAATGCAAGCACCGTTTATAGATCCAGGTATGGTGACTTCCAGCTGGTTTTTCTGGCTATGGTAATATTTCTTTTTTTTTTTTTTTTTTTTTACAAAATACTTTTTTCCTAAGGATAAAGTGATTTTGCATATGGGAGTGTGGAATAGGAAAACTACCAGGTAGACAATACTTAAGCACATGGGAGGAGGGAGGGGCGGCTGAGTGGAAACTTTATGTGAAAAAAACAAAATGTAGCTAATTGGCAACTTAGGAGAGGATGTAGCTAAGGCAAATCTCCAGCTTCTGTAACCAGCTTGCTTCCTTTGCAGTGCGGGGCCGGCCCAAGGGGGATAAAACCCCCAGACTGAGAAAGTTCGGGGCTGCTCTCCCTCCTTGCGTGGAGCGGTGACAGCCCCTGCGCAGGAATAAATAAAATTCGGCTGATTGGATTTTGATGTCCGAGTTCCCTTGATCTGCTGGTTTATAACAGGAGGGAAGGTCCTTTTTCCCCTAATATGGTGGAGCACATGTCCTGCTGAAACAATGCTAAGTAAAACGACTAAAAATGTAGCACACCAAGATTTTTAAACCCTTTTTAAAAAAAGATTCTGCACTTTCAAGAATGCAGAGGAAACTCTCAGGGGTCAGAGGGAGACCAGGAAGCCACCGTGATAAGCCAGCCTCTATCCACAGCCTCCATAAAGGAGTTTACCCATCTGCGTCCAAGAGGCCTGGACTTCAACAGCCTCGGGGACAAGGAGACAAGGCCTTGGTCCACACCATCTAGGAAGCCGGAAATGAGACCCTCTCACATAATATTTGCCACCCTCAGCAAAGAGACCTGAAAAACTTTACACATAGCAAAATCCTGACAAAGACACTTCTGCTTCGGCCTTGGCCGTAGGTGCAGGGGAAAGAATTCTCCTGCAAACGTATAACCATGGGCTTCCCTGTCGTGGGCCTGGAGCATGGCGTTAAATCCCCTGGGCTACCCAGAAACCCAGAGCTGGGAACTTCAGCCTACGTGGTCCTGGGTTGAGGGCACCTGGAAGAACATAAACGTATAAACTTTTTTGGAGGTTTGTGCACTTAACCAAAACTTCACGAGTTCTCATAAATAAAGCACAAAGGACATAAGCTCACGGCCCCGGTTACAAACACGGGAGCAGACAAGTTACTATGAACAAGAGTCAAAGGAATGGCAAAAGCAGGGTTAGATTCCCCCAAGGATGCCAGACATTAGAGTTATCCCCCCACAGAATATAAAACAAGCCTGTTTCATTTAAAAGAAATAAGAGGGACTCAAAAACATTAGCAAGAAATAAGATACTATCAAAAAGACCAGACAGACTTGAAAAAAAAGATCATCCTAAAAATAAAATAATAGGAATTGAAACTCAATAGGTAAGTTAAAAGGCAGATTAGACACAGCTGAAAGAATTGGAAGAAACGGTCACATGCTCTCCTCAATGCCTGTAGATTGCAGTGAAGTGAGGAAAAAAAGATTCAGGCTTCTAAAAGTTTTCCTCCGTCAAAGCGGGTTAGAAAGAAGGTTTTCTGAAGCCATCCACAACAATTTTCTATTTAAACAGAAGATGGTGTTTTCTCCCTAAATGCACAAAATCACTTTTATCATTTGGCGTTTACCTTGTTAATAAGCAAACATCTGAAACTTGAATATTTGGTTGAAAACAGAAGAGAAAGGAATAATCACAAACAGGAAAATACCCAAAGACCTTACCCAGAATTCAGCACAGAGACAGAGAACTGAAAAATGTGGAAGAACAAAAAAAAAACAACCACCATGAAGGACAGACTGAGAAGGTTTAAAGTGCAGTGGATTGGAATTCCATGAGCAAAAAGAATTATCAAACATTCAATGGCAGGAAATTTTTCAGAGTCAATGAAAGATAAATACCCTTATATTTTGGAATTAAATGAACCCCAAATCACACTGTTTTGAAACTAGATCACCAAAACAAAGAGACGGTCTTAAAAGCAGCCAGAGAGGAAAGAGTGTATCCATGAAGGAATAATTAGACTGTCAGGAGGCTTTTCTCATTTGCAATAATGAGACAGAGGTATAATACTTTTCAAGTGTGGAAAAAAAAACCTATCATTTAAGAACAAGGACAAAATAGGACGTATTTATTATATATATATATATGTGCGTGTGTGTATATATGTTGCGGCAACGTGTACAGCTAGTGTTACAGCTCTTGACCTGGGGAAAGAACCGAGCGGCACTCAGAGCCGGAGAACGGCCTCTACTCCCCCCAAGCAGGCTCAGCACACCTAGTGCTACAGCTCTCTACGCGTCTTCTGAGCCTTCTGCCCCCCTTCCTTGTTCTCCTCCTGCTTTTATACCCTTGGCAGGGCTCAAAAAGCATCCAATCAACTACAAGCTTTAACATCCAATCAGCAACAAGCTTTAACATCTGCACGGATGACAGGAGACTGCCAAGCACCACAGGGGCCGGACAGTGGAAGTCAGTGCGCGACGAGGCAGTGGCACATGGGCCCAGCGGCATTCTGGCACGCGTGTGCACGCAGGGCCCTGGGCGGCTCTCTGCCGTGGGGCCCGGCCCCAGCAGCGTGCCCTCCAACTGGCCACACGCAGTGCTGGCCTGCAGAGACAGGGAGCAATGGGGAGGCGGCAAGCGGCCGCATCCCAGCGCCCGACATTTTCCATATCATATATATGTGATATATAAGATATATATGTCATATATATGTACATATATATATAATGTGTACATGTTTGCCCTAGCTCAAAGTTAAAGCTTTCCAAGGTCTCATAGTGTGTGGAACAGTGCAATGTAGCAGACAGCTAACTGCCCCCCAGCATGTGTTCTCTTTGTCCTCCTAGTAACTCTATGCCCCACCTTGCATTTTAACTGGGCACGTGGGCACCCAGTTAGAGACTACATTTTGCAATGCTCCAGCTGGTCTGGGTTAAGGAGAGAACGGGAAGGAAGGGATCTGGGACAGAGACTAAAGACGAACTATCAAGAAGAAACTGGGTATCTCCAAATTGCTTTCCACAGAGGTTGAACTAGTTTGCAGTCCCACCAGCAGTGTAGGAGTGTTCCTCTCTCTCCACATCCACGCCAGCATTTGTTGTTTGGGGTCTTTTTGATAAAGGCCATTCTCACTGGAGTTAAGTGATATCTCATTGTGGTTTTGATTTGCATTTCTCTGATGATTAGAGATGGTGAGCAAGAATGGATTAATAAAATGTGGTATATGTATACCATGGAGTACTATTCAGCTCTAAGAAACAATGGTGATATAGCACATCTAATATTTTCCTGGTTAGAGCTGGAACCCATACTACTAAGTGAAGTATCCCAAGAATGGAAAAACAAGAACCACATATACTCACCAGCAAACTGGTATTAAATGAGCAGCACCTAAGTGGACACATAGGTATTACAATAATATTGTATTGGACAGGGGGACGGGGGGGGG
>VSMD01100825.1:0-33619 GCA_008750895.1 Mirza zaza | reverse complement strand
TTTTTAAGACAGAGTCTCACTTTATTGCCCAGGCTAGAGTGAGTGCCGTGGCGTCAGCCTAGCTCACAGCAACCTCAAACTCCTGGGCTCAAGCAATCCTGCTGCCTCAGCCTCCCGAGTAGCTGGGACTACAGGCATGTGCCACCATGCCCGGCTAATTTTTTGTATATATATTAGTTGGCCAATTAATTTCTTTCTATTTATAGTAGAGATGGGGTCTCGCTCTTGCTCAGGCTGGTCTCGAACTCCTGAGCTCAAAGGATCCGCCCACCTCGGCCTCCCAGAGAGCTAGGATTACAGGCTTGAGCCACCACGCCCGGCCTTCCCATAAATTTCTTATTTCCAGTTTTTAATATCTCTGAACATAAGACCATTGTTGATCTTCAGTAATGGAAAAAAATGTTCTCGTGATATTGTTTATCCGGTTTACTAAAAGTTTAAAAAACAAAACTCTTTGGTTTACTGTAGCTGATGAGGCAATAAATTAATTACTGTAACATTTTCAAGGAGAAACAAAAACATATTCTTAGAAAAGATTCTGAAGATGGAAATAGGAAACGCCTTCCCGATCTTTGCCGGGCAACCAGACTTTTGGGAATACTTGCCTACCCCAAGCCTTTATTGGTTTCTAGGAACTTGTTTGACTAGCAGGGTCTCTGTTTTCAGGAATCCTGTTAATTTTAGATGTCCTGCAAAAACAGGTAAAACTGCATTCCTCCTCTTTTACCCTACTTTAAAAAGGTATACTATATTGGATGGATGTATAATTGTGTGTGTGTAAAAGTATTAATAAAATATCAATATCATCCCGCTGGGCTGTGTCAGCAAACCACTTACACTTTTCCAAGGGAATTATGTGTGGCCTCCCCTCACTCTTAGAACATCTTAGTATAATAAAAAATTGGGTGAGTTTTCACACTCAGAGATGTTGTCCAGAGTAGAAGAACTAGCTCCAGGACTGGGAACTGACTAGGGTGCTAATTAGAGCCCCTCTGTAGTCCTTTTATAGAAAGTGGTAAACTCAGGCCACTGCCTGTGAAAACAGTGAAAAGACGGGAAGAGGAGAAGGGTTCTGGAAGAAGCCAGGAGGAAACTGCCAATCATGGCAGTCATTGTTCTGAAGTCAGCGTGGTGCACAGTGTAAAGCTCATTTTCATTGCAAGCTAATGCCCATTTCCAAGTTTTGGAACTGAGTGACCAACTTGTATGTTTCTGCTAACCTGGGAGACTTATTTTAGCAAATTGGGGAGGTAGAAAAAAAGGAATAGAAAATAAAAAGACATTCACATAACCCCCACCTTCAGTGGGCAGCTGTCATCAGATAATGTTATAAAAGCTCTCTGATGAGCCAGCAGCAAGATGACCTGGCAGAGGGTGCCTTAGGTGCTTTTCTGCCTCATGGTATTCTTGGTTGTAACCCTTTTCTATAAACTTAAGGAAAATTGTATTCACAATTGTATATATCCCTTATGCATTAAAAGCTCTTATTTCGGAGTGTTCATTTTTTTCAGATCTTTTGTTAATTGTCCATTTCTGGCATAGATCCTGGATCCCGCTGCAATTTATACTTTTTCATCTGGAAAGGGCTTTTTTATTCTGCCTTGTTTTTAGTCTCAAAATACCAGTTGCTTAGAATCGGTTCCTGCAAATGCTGCAGTGGCTCATTTAGAAAATAGGTTTTGTATGGACTTTTGGAAAAGTCGAATGGAGTATGCCTGCTTGCTTTTCTTTATCCAGAAATAACCACCACCAGAGACCCAAGAATAGATGAAGACAATAATTTCCCTTGATTTTTTTTCTTCTAACGTTTTCCTTTTGCTCATGTGTTAATTGACACAACCTTTTATTGTAGACCCGAAAGGCTTGACTATAATAATAATACAAAATTTCAGGCACTTGAACCCTATTAATTTTTAAAAAGTATTTATTGAGTTCATCTCCTTCGAGAGTTAATCTTCTGGTCTTCCCCAGGCACCTTATTTAAAATTGGAAGCCCCACTTCTATTCTCCTTTCTTTGTTTTATTTTTCTCTACAACATTTAAGACTAACCCAGCATTTTATTTACCTTATTTTCTGTCCTCTGCCCTCCTCCCCACCCCACACAAAAGTCCGTGAGAGCAGGGGTTTTTTGGTTGTTGTCCAGAGGCAGGGTACATGCCATCAGGATTCCTAATGTGAAGACTGCCTGGCTGAGAGCTGGTCTGTGAGAGGGGAAGGAGGGAGGGAGGGAGGGAGGGAGGGAGGGAGGGTGTGTATGTGTGTGTGTGTGTGTGTGTGTGTGTGTGTCAGTCAGGGTAGGGAACGAAGGTGAGCAACCATTGGATGTAAGAGATAGGTGCTGGATTCTAGGTCTAGGCCTTCAGAGTACCAGCAGTTACAGTCACCAGGTCACCATAGGCTGCTGTTTTTTTCTTTTTCTTTTTTTAATTTTTTATCTTTTTATTTTACTTTCAGAGATCTCAGGATTTGAGACAGTGGTCTGGTGTTTTTGACTGGAACAGGTGGAGGCAGAGCATGGAATCAAGCTGGTTTAAGAATAAGGTAGTGATAGGAGTTGGCCTCAGGCCTTCAGTTTATAAAGGTGAGAGATGTGTATACAGAGCAGCATTCTTTGTCACTTTCTTTAGTACTTTGGTGAATCACCTTAAGGTGAAGATGAACCTGCATGTTAGCACCGTGAGAGCCGTGACTATACTGGTCTTATTCCTTATTGTTTCTCCAACACCTACAAAAGTTCTGGCTCATGTTTCCCTGTTTGCTGAATTTTAATTTAATGGCCAGGTGTGGTGTCTCATGCCTGTAATCCTAGCACTTTGGGAGGCTAAATGGGAGGATTGCTTGAGCTCAGGAGTTCAAAACCAGCCCGAGCAAGAGCTAGACCCCGTCTCTACAAAAAACAGAAAAATTATCCAGGTGTGGTGGTACTAGCCTTTAGTTACAGCTGCTTGGAAGGCTGAGCTGGGAGTATCGCTTGAGCCCAGAAGTTTGAGGTTGCAGCAAGCTATAATGATGCCACTGCACTCTAGCCCAGGTGACAGAGCAAATACTTTGCCTCACACACACACACAAAATTGATAGTTTTCAAAAGTATGTCTGTTTTCTATAACAAAATATCCTCTAATTATAGCTATTGAAGTAGTAATATCACTGTTAATTATTTCTTTGAGACAAAGTTACAGCTTTAAAATTTTATATCATGCGAAGGGATGACAAATCCTTTGGCAAAACAAAGGTATTGGCTATCTGGTAATAAATTTAAACCCCAATTACACAAGCTGGGCCTTTTCAACTTCAGTGTTCTAGATTCCTCACACATGCCATCCCTTCCTAGCTCTTTTATGACAGTATAAAACTTTGGCTGTACTTGTAAAAAGGGAGGAGAACCTTAATGGTAATTTATTCTGTGATAGCTTGCATTAGATGCTTCTAATTCACAGAAAAGTTAGTTATCCTATAACTACAAAAAGGACACTCAGATGAACAGTAATAGTTTAAATACAAGTAGCTTTTTATAGCTGAAATCCTGAAAATAGTTTTCCGCATTTGAAAATAGTAAATTTTGTGTACATGAATATAATTTTATATTCATAGGCTAAATTCATTTTTTAGCTCCTTAGAAATAGTCTGACCACTTCAAAGAAGAAAGCTTTAATTACACTGTCTTCTTCAGGAAGGTCGTTTCCTTCATGTAAATTAGAATTTTTGTGCATCTGCAGCCACTCTGTGGTTTCTTTTCGGATGTAATTAACTTAATTGCCTTCTCAGTGTTTTATGCTAGGAAAATAGGAATGTACATTACATTTTTTTTTGGATATTGACATTTAGAATGTAACTACATTGTTAACAAGGTACAAATTCAGTCTGATGCAAAAATCTATACAATATGTTGAGGCACCATGTGGTGTTTTGAGCAGATTTTGTCAGTGTACTATATATGAGTCACACAGTAGTGAACAAGATTTAAAAAAAATCAGATATAGTGGCAAATGATAGAAATTCCTGTTCTGAGAGGAGTTGCTTCATTTCCTGAATGTGGGATAAAACTGGTTGAGAGATCTGGCTCAGGAATTAGATAGGCCTGACTTCAAATCTGTCGTCTGCTGCTTCATAGATTTAAGTAAGTCAATTAATTTTCTTTAGGCTGTTTATTTATAAAATTGGGATAATGAAAGTTCTTGTTTCCTAAGGTTATGAAGGATTAAGTAGTGTAATGCTTGGTATATTTTCATATTTAGTACTCAAATGCTAGCTGCACATTTGAAAAATATGTGTATATATCTACTTACCTATGTATGTGTGTGTGTATTGAAAGCTCTGTACTTCTGTATTTTATTCAAAACATTAGCCTTCTCCCTTTTTTCTTTTTTAATTTCAGAACATTATAGGGATACAAATGTTTTGGTTACACGTATGGCTTTTGTACAGTTTGCGTCCATATTATATAGGTGTGCCCATCACCCAGAGAGTGTGCATTGTACCCCTTAAGTGTGAATTTACCCAACTCCTCATCCATTCCCACTTTGCTTGATTTCTATTGAGTTTTACTTCCATATGTGGATATAAATGTTGACTGATTAGTTCTAGTTTAATAGTGAGTACATGTGGTGTTTGTTTTTCTATTCATGTGATACTTCACTTAGAAGAATGGTCTCCAGCCCCATCCAGGTCGTTTAAAAAGATATTAGTTCTGCTTTTTTTTTTTTTTTTTTTTTAATGGCTGAGTAGTACTCCATGGTATATGTATAACATTTCATGAATCTAGTCATGAATTGAGGGGCACTTGAGTTGATTCTACATCTTTGCAATTGTGAATTTTGCTGCAATAAACATACTAGTACAAGTGTCTTTTTTATAAAATGACTTTTTTTCTTTTGGTTAAAGGCCCAATAGTGGGATTCCTGGATCAAATAGTAGGTCTACTTTGAGTTCTTTGAGGGATCTCCTTACTACTTTCCATAGAGGCTGAATTAGTTTGAAGTCCCACCAGCAGTGTATAAGCAAGCGTTCCTTTCTTTCTGCATCCACGCCAGCATCTGTTGTTTTGGGACTTTTTGATAAAAGCTGTTCTCACTGGAATTTTGATTTGCATTTGCCTGATGATTAGAGATGTTGAGTGTTTTTTCATACGTTTATTGGCCATTAGTCTTTCCTCTTGAAAAGCTTCTGTCCTCTTGAAAAGCTTCTTTTCATGTCTTTTGCCCACTTTTTAATGGAGTTGGTTGATATTTTTTAATTGTGGTTTTGCTTGAGTTCTTTATAGATTCTAGTTATTAGCTGTTTATTGGATATATAGCATGGAAATATTTTCTCCCATTCTGTAGGTTATCTGTTCTATTGATTGTTTCCTTGGCTGTGCAGAAGCTTTTTAATTTGATCAGGTCCCATTTATTTATTTTTGTTGTTGCTGAGGTTGCTTTTGGGATCTTCTTCATAAATTCTTTGCTTAGGCCCATATCTATAAGAGGTTTTCCAACATTTTTCTTTCAGAATTCTTATATTTCATGCCTTAGGTTTAAGTCTTTTATCCATCGTGAATTAATTTTTGTGAGTGGTGAGAAGTGTGGATCCTATTTCAGTCTTCTACATGTAGTCAAAGTATTAGCTTTCTCTTAACAAATTCTTTTTTTTTAAATTCTTGAAACAGAGTCTTACTCTGTTGCCTGGGCTTGAGTGCCGTTGTGTCAGCCTAGCTCACAACAACCTCAAACTCCTAGGCTTAAGCGATCCTTCTACCTCAGCCTCCCAAGTAGCTGGGACTACAGGCACGTGCCACCATGCCCGGCCAATTTTTTCTATATATTTTTAGTTGTCCAGTTAATTTCTTTCTATTTTTTAGTAAAGACGGGGTCTCGCTCTTGCTCAGATTGGTCTCCAACTCCTGAGCTCAAACGATGTGCCCGCCTCGGCCTCCCAGAGTGCTAGGATTTACGGGGGTGAGCCACCGTGCCTGGCCAGCAAATTCTTTAATAAGCTTTTAAGTCTTCGCTGCTCAAGGGGCAAATTATGAGAGGCATGTGAGTGCATCTGGAGGGAAGTGGACACAGGAGGATGCTTTTATCTTTTATTTTTTTATTGACTAATAAAAATTTTATATATTTGTCACCTGCAGCATGATGTTTTGAAATGAGAATACATTGTGGAATGGCTCAATCAAGCTTATTAACATGGATTACCTCACATACTTATTTTTTGTGATGAAGACTCTTAAAATCTACTCTTAGGGGTTTTCAAAATGCAGTACATTAATATTAACTAACAGTTTTTATAATCACTGTATTATGCAGTGGATCTTGAATTTATTCATCCTGTCTAACTGAAATTTTGTATCCTTTCGCCGACATTTCCCCAAACCCATACTGCGCTCTACCCCAACCCCTAGTAACCACCATTCTACTCTCACCGTCTATGAGTTCAACTTTTAGATTCCATATATAAATGAGATCATATGGTATTTGTCTTTCTGTGCCTGGCTTATAACATAATATTCTCCAGGTTCATCCATGTTGCTGCAAGTGACAGAATTTCCTTCTTTTTTAAGACTGAACAGTATTCCATTTTATATATATGTATACACACACACACATACATATACATACATACACACACCACATTTTTTTTTTCTATTTATCCATTAATGGACACTTAGGTTGATTTTGTATCTTGGCTATTGTGAGTAATGTTGCAATGAACTTGGAGATATAGATATCTTTTTGACATTGATTTTATTTCCTTTGTATGTGTACTCTGTAGTGGGATTGGAGGATCATATGGCAGTTCTATTTTTAATTTTTAAACTTTTTATTTTAAGAAAAGAGGTCAGGTCTTGC
This sequence comes from Mirza zaza, assembly GCA_008750895.1. Classification (NCBI taxonomy): domain Eukaryota; kingdom Metazoa; phylum Chordata; class Mammalia; order Primates; family Cheirogaleidae; genus Mirza; species Mirza zaza. The sequence goes on along the minus strand of VSMD01100825.1, from coordinate 26,791 downwards.
TCTGTCACCCAGGCTGGAGTGTAGTGGTGTGATCATAGCTCACTGCAACATTTAACTTTACACTTAGCTACATTTTATTTTTTATAGAGATGGAGTCTAGCTATGTTGCCCAGGCTGGTCTCAAACTTTTGGCCTCAAGCAATCCTTCCATTTCCACCAAAAAAAAAAAAAAAAAAAGAAACTTTTATTCTGGAAGAACATGGTTTTTGATTATGATGACAGTTTTGAAGAGCTAAAATAATCAGTTACAGTTTTATTTTGTTTTAGAGACAAGGTCTTGCAGTGTTGCCCAGGCTGGAGTACAGTTGCAGCATCATAGTTCACTGCAGCTTCAAAGTCCTGGGATCAAACAATCCTCCCATCTCAGCCTCCTGAACTATAGGCTGGAACTATAGGCATGAGCCTCCGTGACTGACCATAAATTGTGATTTAAAAAAAAAAATCACCAGGCTGGCTTTTAAGATGGAAAACTTTGGCTTTTTTTTTTTTTTTTTTTTTTTTTTTTACATAGTTCCATGGTATCCTGAATTAAGCAATTGAGTTTTGACAAGAATTTTCTCTCTTCCAAAGTGCTTAATTTGTGGCAAGATAAGATCTGAGGTGAAGACCAAACAAATGGGTGCCATTTCTTCAGAATCCAGCAGAAAGTTTTGCCAACCTTTAAGTAGATACTCTATTCCAAATTTGTAACAATTTCTGCCAAATTGTGTAACAAGTATATTTGAAATGGTGATTGATACTATAAATAGATACGGTTGACTTACTAGAATATCATTCACAAAAACTTAGCAAATTGAGATAGCAGAGTCAAGTTCCATGCAGACTCTAACATTTACCAGGTGAAGACTTTTGGGTGTGGGCATGAACGAACTCTGAAAGAATGTGAGACTAGTGAAGTACGAAGGTATTAGAGTTCAAGGGTCCTTAAAGAGATAGGAAAGCCTGCACTTGTCTTAGTAAGATTTGCTAGAAGAAGAAATAGGTGCCCAGTAAAGTATTTAGTGAAGTCTCTAGTCTTTATAAGAAAGAAATCCTCTGAAAGGAATACAATATTCATAGTAGGACTTCTTAAAAATAACTTTTTATATGCTTATGTTTGTAAAAAGCCTGTATTAAAGTTTACTTCTTTTCATTTTATTTTGCTCTTTCTGTGGCAAAAAATAGATTTTTTAGGAAATTTGATGTTGATTTAGATAAATCTTACCCTTTGACCATTGCTTCTGAATGATTAGTTGCAAAGTGGGGATTGTCTTCAGGACAATGGCTCTTTATTTGGGTAAGATCTGAAGGACACGGCTCATGACAGGATTATTGAATAAAATCTGTTGTTTCTGTGAGTGCTGAAAATGGCAGTTGGAAAACATATTTATTGCATTTCATCAATAGGCCTCTCTGTGCCTTGGCTGTTTTGGAACTGAATTTATGATAGCTCATCTGGTCATGGAAGCAGTCATTTTGGAAATGAAGCATAGATTCATGAGTAGGAATTGGGCTAGACTGTGAGTTGTAAATAAGACATATGCTATTTTCAAGGGTCTAAAATTTCTCTGTTAAACACAGATTCAAAATAGTTCCTTCAAGGGCGTCCTGCCTATGGAACTTCCAGTTTGTCAAGAGAAGCCTAAAGGCTGGAATTTTATGTAAAATTTCTCAATATTTGCAGCTAATTAAAAAATGTTACTTTGTTTTGTGGGCCAAATGAAACATGCTTGGGGGCTGGGTCTGGTGTGCATTCTCTGGCCTAGACAAGATTGGGTAAGGCACTGTTATGGTCTGAGTGTTTGTGTCCCCTCCCCCTCCCCCCCCAAATTCTTATGTGGAAACTTAATGCCCAGTGCAATAGATTTGAGAGGTGGAGGCTTAAGTGTGATTGAATAAAGGGGGTATAATCTCATGGTAATAAGCCAGGGAGACGGGATTTAGCAAGCCCTGTTTGTTCAGATTCTTTTTTCTGTGTTCCTGTGTCTTCAGAGATAAGGGCATTCCTTTCTTCCAGGTGTGGGAATGGAAAGGAAATGAGGCTCCTTTGACCTACTTCAGGAGAAGGTCCGGTAGGTTTTATGGCCTTCTTCAGGGGAGAGGGGGGGAGGAAGGGGAGCGGAGAGTTACCTTCCTGCTTCTGCTGTTTCCTCGAATGCCTACATACCATATTTTGAGGTAGTGTCCTGAATCCTGTCGACAGTGTGGGCATGATTCTGTGGAGAAATAGAACATTAAATGGCTGTTGTGCAAACTAGAAAGTGATAATGTCTAGAGTTCGCAGAGATGCCAAAGACCTGCAGTGGGGGCAGTGAGGGATGGTGTACCCAGGAAGTGGCATTGATTTAGAGGTGGTTCAAGGAAGGATATGCATCCTGCCAGTTACAGGCCACTTAATCGTGCATAGCAAATAGTTTAGTGTGTTGCCGGTCTTGGGCTGTGGACGTGCTCCAAGTTGGAAAAGGATAAGGCAAAGCCCTCCCGATATTCTGTGTGAGTGCCCATATACATACAAAACCTCCCCAGAAGAATTGTGCAGTGCAGATTAAAGGAGAATACGAAAATTTGAAACTCTGAAAAAGCAGCTTTAAAGTAAGTTCCCTAACCGACCAGATGTTGACCCTTAAAAACATTTCTATGTATTGGAGCTGATACTGTTCAATGAGTATTTTACCCATTTCATCTGGGGAGTGTCACTGGCTGGAAATAAAACCCTTACTTGTACATCCTGCTTGATTGATTGAGATGGGGTCTTGTTCTCTCACCCAGACTGGAGTATAGTGGTGTAGTTGTATCTTACTGTAACCTTGAATTCCTGGGCTCAAATGGTCCTCCCACCTCAGCCTCCCAAGTAGCTGGGATTATAGGATTATAGGCATGAGCTACCATGCCTAGCTAATTAAAATTTTTTTTTTTTTTTTTTAGAGATGGGGTCTCACTGTGTTGTCCAGGCTGGTCTCAAATTCTTGGGCTCAAGTAATCTTCCCACCTCAGCCTCCCAAAGTGCTAGGATTACATGCATCAGCCACCACACCTGGCCAACAATACACCTTACTTTAAAGAACATATTGACTCAGTACTGGAAGAATTTAAGTCTTTGGTCCTTTAAATTTTGTTTTTCCTTCATTAGACTTTCATATTTTATTATAGAAGAATTTTCATATTTCTCAAGAGTAGTTTCCTGGGTGTGATTGGATGACTCAAATAGGTTATTAAAGTTATTCTTTTACCTTTCCAGTGTTAAAATTTATTGTCCTTTCCTTTAAACGTTAGATTCCTGACTTAAGTTGACACATTATGATATATACACAATGTTGTGTTGTGTTAAATGGGATCATCTATTTGAAATATGGGAGATAATCCGATACAACTAAGAACTGTGCAACTGAAAAGCTTAGCATTCCAGTCCTGGGCTGTCTGTTAATTTGCTCAGTGACACAGGGTAAATCACTTACCTTGAACAACTCGCTTTGTTTTTTGTCAGTTAAATAGAAAAGTTTAACCTGGTTAAATGCTTGGTAGAGCAAGGTTTGAAACACACAAATAAAAATGTTGTCTCTCTTCCCCAGTACACTCTGTTTGATTCGTTCACCTTGAATCTTAAGCACCTAATACAATGCCTCACACATAGCAGGCACTCAAGTATTTATTGGTTGAAATCAATGTGGAAGAGAAATAAGGCTATTTTTTCTGTCGTGGTATTAGAGGCAGGAGGTATATATTGTCATGGTTTGTTTTTGTGTTTGTGTAGGAAAGAAAACCCCAAAACCTTTACCTGTTACAGAGGGAAGGAATATTGGTTAGAGACAAAGAATTGTTCAGCAAGAATAGATTTGAATGCATGATCTGTCCCCAAATCTTCATATGCCACGTATTATAACCTTGGCCTCATGGGTGCCCTCCCTTGCTCATTCATTCACTTTGGTTGATTTATTCCCTTTGGTTGACTCATTCCTTCAGAATTCAAAGCTCTGGTCTAAGCATAATGGTGGTTAAGATGAATTTGAGTCCATACTTCAAGCAGGCCATCATCTCAAGAGGGAAATGACTAGAAGCATGTCAGAGCTATATGGTGTTAGAGGTATTGGGATAGATATATGTAGAGAGCACAGTGGGAGTGTAAAGAAAGGGGCCATCGTTTCTGTCTGAGCAGATGGAGAAGAGTCACATGGGCTCATAGAACTAGGAGTGCTTGAACTTCTTTGATCTTGACACATGAACGTGCATTCCGCAGGGAGAAGGGCAGGAAACGGAAGGGAAGCACCCTGGCAACCCAGGAGCAGCCTGATCACTTCCTGTGGGCTGCAGTACAGGGAGGATGTGTGGGTGGGAGTGCAAGGCAAAACTGGGGAAACCTGAAACCATAAGATATCTCCTGAGACAAATGAGAATATTCTAAAGTATGGTTATAAATGAGTGTATTAAATAAGTTCATATATTATTTAATATACTCAGTCTAGTAATATACCATTGAATATGTTAAAGTCTTCCAGTAAGTGTACTAAACATTATATTTTTATATAATTTAATCTTCATAATTCTCTTGGAAAGATAGGCAGTATTGTTTCCATTTGTAGACTGAGAAACTGAGGTAGAAAAATCAAAGGTAATTTGCTTAGGGCACTTTATCTAATTTTTTTAAATTTCAAAAACCATCTCAAATGTACAGAAAATTTGCAAGTATAGTACATAGAACTTTTATTCCTCTGGTTGATTTGATAGTTACCCACCTGAAGGCCCATCATCTCTGAATATTTAGTGCATTTTTCCCCCAACAAGAATATTCACCTACATAGCCACAACACAGCCATCAAAATCAGGAAGTTAGGCTGGGGGGTGGGATTGCTTGAGACCAGGAGTTTGAGGTTGCAGTGAGCTATGATGCCGCCACTGCACTCCAACCTGGGCAACAGAGCCAGACCCTGTCTCAAAAAAAAAAAAAAAAAAAAAAAAAAATCAGGAAGTTAAGATTGGTTATCATCCAATCCTGGGGCTCCATTTAAGTTTCAGCATTTGCTCCAATAGTGCTCTCTATGGCAAAAGGATCATTTTCAGAACTATCCATTGCTTTTAGTTGTTCTATTTAGTTTCCTGCAGTCTGGGACAGATCCTTCCTTAGTCTTCCCTTGACTTTTGTGACCTTGATATTCCTAAAGATTAAGGGCCAGCTATTGTAGAATGTCCTTCAACTTGAGTTTGAGTCTTTCCTGGTAATTTGCTTCAGGTGTTAGGCATCTTTGATCAGGTGTTAGGCGTCTTTGATGGGAAGATCATAAAACCGATGCTGTGTTCTTCTAATTGCATCTTTATCAGATGACTTACAATTTCTTTCTGTCCCATTACTGATGCTGTCCACTTTGGTCCTTCGATTAAAATGGCTTTTCCTGGCTACTCCATTGTAAAATGTCATTCTTTGTCATCAGAAAAACTTTTGTGGGGAAGTACTTCAAAACCCTGTAATACTTCATTTCTTATCACACTTCACATTTATTCCTTTATATCAGTGTTTACTCATCATTTCCTAAGTCATGATCTATTACTCCCCTATCAAGCTGGTTTCTATTCTTTTCTGACAAGTTCCCATAATTCTTGGAACACTTCTAGCTGACACAAGATTTTTCCAGGCTCATTTTGTTCTTCTCTACCCCGATGCTAGAATCAGCCATCTCTGTAAGAGCCCTGGTTCCTGTTAGTGGAGAATGGAATTTAGAAACCAAGATCTGGCTGCTGGGTGTGATCAAGGCTGTTGGGATGTTTTTGCTCTCAGGCCTCCTCAGTGAACAGAGCTAGGCAAAACATGTACACACACATTTACGTGTTTTCTCTCTGTCTAGATAGTCAGGAGTTGTTCGTGCAGACCCACCCAGTTCTAGTCTGACACCACAGGATTCATTCCAGTTTTCTCCCTTGCCATATTTGGAACTTCCCTTCTTCAAAATGAGAAACTCGATTCCCATTACCCCTAACGTATTTACTTATTTAGTCAGTCCTGCTAGTAACAAATCTTCCATTGCTGCTGCCCCGTCCCTCTGTGCAGATGCCCTGCACCACTTGGGCCCTGACACCCTGTGCGGTGCTGACCCCACACGGGGACACTTTCCTTTCTAGGCTTGCACTTGGTTCTGTTTTTAAGTGCGGCAAGTCTAAAGGGACTAGAGTTACTTCTCTTGTAACTGAGGTCTTGCCTATACTCCTTTAATCTTAAATTGCATTTTTTTTTTATCAATCTGTTCATCTAATTAACTTTTTGTCTGTTTTTTTCTTGTCTACAATGGCGATCTATACTTTTACCTGTGGATGTTGTGGTTCTCATAAGAGCTTCGGCACATCATTATTGGATACCTTGTGATATCTTAGGGAAATGTTATATATAATAATACATTTTTAGGTATAAATAGTAAAGCTGTATGTACATCAACAGAAAATACAAAGATGTTAGGACTGGCTTAAAAATCCCACATGTCTACCTGTAATCCTCATTATTATGGATTGCATTGTGCCTGTGTAATCATATCAAAGTACCCTGTATAAACTAGAATATTGCATAAATTTGGGATTCTCTGATTTTAAAATTATATCAAAGACATCACCATTAGTGTATTAATTTCTTTTGTGTTTGTGTCATTCCTTAGAAAGAGCTTTTGTTTTTTTCCTTTCTAAAATACATGAGGTGGAAGTTTTCGCTTTAGACGTGCTGCTATTCTAAAGATAACAATAACGGAGTTTCTTACCTTCCTAAACTATGTTCCTTTGGAGATCCCTCTTCACAAACAAGTCAATTTGTTGGACAATAGAGCTTCCTGGATGTTGTTTTCTTGCGTGTGCTTATTTGATAGGAAGCTATGTAAATGTGGGCACTCCTTGAACAATTATTAAATTACCCCTGAGGTTCTGACTGATTAAAAAGCATGCTGGCTTTAAAGTTATTTTCTTTTTTTACATTTTCTATTGCTAAGTCTGTCCTTTTGAAATAAGTCATCTGGGAAGCCATCCTATATTTTACTATTATTTTTGAATGATTTGGGGATCAGTTTTATAGGAAAACAGTTTCTACCTTTGCATGTGGTACTTAGTAATTTTTGTGGAATACTCAGTGCCGGTATGCACAAAATACAATTCAGGTACCATCTCTCCTTCTTAGTGAATCTAGAGATCACTGTTGCAGCCATCATAACTGTTCACTCAGAAGCAAATTAATGCATTCATTTGTGTAAGAATGAAATGTTGGTGAAACAAGTGGGAAGCTACTGGAGAAGTTATCAGTCGGAGTGTAGGTATACCAGTTTGTAAATACAATTATACTACAAAGTAATACAGCTGGCTGAATTGGTTAGATGCACTACCCTTTGTAGATTGAGTTCCTGAAGCAAAAAGTAGAGCTTCAGTGATATCCCATGTAGGTGGCCGATTTCATTTGAGCATTCTCCTTGCTTTGAATTCTAGTCTTATTATGGTTGTCTTTTGAACTATATTAACTCTTAATGCCCAAAAGTGTATTGAATGTACCTTATGCTAAAAAAAGCACTAGATATATAATTTTATTTAACTTTGTATTATGGAAAATTTCAACCTTGTGCAAAGCAGAGAAGAGTATGATCCCCATATACCTATCACCCAGCTTTGATATAATAATTATCAACATATATCCAGATAATTTTAAGTTATAAAGATTTAAAAAAAACTTAGAATAATTTTAGTGAAATGAGACTTATTTCTAATTTTTAGCATACTGTATTCTAGAACTAAAATATTTTAAAAGCAATCATTTCTGTAACCTTATCTGTTTATAACATTATGGCAAATAAAAAATTTCCCTTGGATTCCAATTCGTCGTTGCCATAGGTACTATTTATTCCTTTTCTCCCTTTGTGTTGTGAAATCATTATGAGTACTTCCTGGAAAAAACTTTTCCCTAGGTCTGACCAACAGTAAGTAAAACAAGCAAAAGACCTTATCGTACTGATGATTGTTAGTTCCATGAATGAATTAAAAGGAGTCCAAGGTGGTCTTTTGCACAGGATTTCTACTCTTCCTCATTTTGTGACATTCTACCCCATTGTTTCCCTGTCGGTTCAGCATATCCACAGAGAACTGTTTTACCAGTACAAAATCTTCCCACCAGAGTACATACGTGTTGTGTACTGTGGCGCAAATGCTCCATTCTGCTTGACCTGGTTTAAAACTTGCTTTTCTTCCTCTCACTGTAGTCTGCTTCTTCTAGATTCTCATCTTTCAGATCACATTGCTTTTTTTTTTTTGCTTATTGGCTGTTAGGTTTTGGTGGTTGTAGAAGACTTCATAAAATGGATATGGTATTTGAGCTTAATTTTAAAGGATTGGTAAAATTTAGATTGGGGAAGGTGGGACGGAGATTGGGAAAAATATATTCCAAATCCCTGGCGTTGCGTGCAAGGGCTGTATATGCAAATCGGCCCCTCAATGCAGAGGCAGACAAATCCAGTTTGTTGCTAAAGGGTGATTTATTGGGGAACTTACAGACAGAGGTGTGGTCTTGGGTGGCAACAAGACAGGTGGATCTCTGCCCCATTGCTCCCTAGATCCAGTGCTTATATACCATAGGGAAAGGAGGGATGTGCTGTTCTATGCGGACAATTAAAGGCAACCCTCCAGAAGAGGCAAGAATGCTGGGTGCAGCATAGCCTGTAATTTGTGCCATAACATCAGAGTTGCTTTGCTCTAAATGCAGAATTTATACTGAGTACATGTTCTTATGCCAAGTGCAGTAAATAAAGTAGGAATCAGAGGGCAGTCACAGGACTGGGGTTAATCGGAAGTTGACATGGTGGATTAGCATCCAAGATGGAGTCGCTTTTGTCTCCACATCTGGCAAGTACCCAACTGTATCCAATATAATAAAAATAGAAGTCTTATTATGTGACAAACACTCTGTTAGGTCTCTAAAAAGTATTGTTTACAATTCAACAGTAAACTTAAGAGAGAGAGATTAATTACTATCCCCATTTTCCATGTTATATAGTATAATCATACTTTATTTTTTAGATGTTTATTTGCCTCATTCTTTAGACAATAAGATCTAGGAAGGCAGGATCACATCTGTTGTCTTTGCTACCACACAGCCAGTACCTAGTGGGACGACCGATATGTAGTGTTCAGTAAATATATGTTGAATGCGTGAATCAAAACCATCTTTATAATAGGAGGTTGATTTGCATTTAAAAAAATATTTTAGGTGGCATTTTTTTCCTTCCCATTAAGCATAATTCCTAGGTTTTTTCATAAGCAGACTGTTGTCACCAGGGAGATAATATAGACTTGATTTCTGTGAGTGTTTAACTGTTAATAAATGGAACCTACTAAAGGTAAAATGTGAAATGATGACAAAAATTGTTTTCTTTCTTAACCTGGCAGCTAGTTGTTAAGTTCTTAGTAGCATTGAGGAGAAATAGGCACATTCATTACTAGAAGTGAGAGACAAGTTCTCTGTGTTCCAGGAGCAGAGCAGTTTGTTATCTATGTTCTTTTCTCTTTCTGACATAATTTACACCATGAATAAATAATGTGGGAATGACTTGAGCATTTGTACCCCATGTATTTTTCCAGTACCTTCATTAAAGTATTAGCCTTGATTGCATTCATTGAAATGTGAAACCTCATTTGCCTAAAAAATAAAAAGTAGAAATGAGGATCTTCCTTTGTTCCTTGAGAGAAGTGTTCTTTCTGCTGTCAGTTTGTAGTGTCCTCAAAGGCTTTTTCCCATAGTACAGGATTTTTATAGCACAGAGGATTTTTTGTTATTGGTTACAATTTTTAAAAAATAATTTTAGTTTCGAAGACACCTAAGATTACTCTAGGTCACATCTATCTTCACTTTGAAGTTTATCATTAAATTTATTGCAGTGGGTCAAACATAACACAAAATCAGAATGGTCTTTAGAATTTTTCTGGGTAATAATAGTTTTCTAAATTAAACCACCAAGAATTTTTAAAGTCATAATCGTTTCATAATAAAATGGCATATTCTGAATTTAAGACATAGATCTTTATTATTTAATCTAAGTGAATTTATATGAGCAATAACATTCTGTATGTCTGAAAATACTGGAAAATTGCCAAAATTACTGGACTCATCTTAAGTGTAGAGTGCTGTTAAGAAAAGCAGAGTAAACTCTAAAAATAATCTAGGATATGGAAGTTTCCTGTCAAAGGCAGCTTTGTGATGGCATTAGCAAGTCATAAAACCATAACATTACAAAATTTCAGATTTTGTTGATATTCTCTTTTTCATTTATGCTTTACATCCTGGTATCCATTTTTTTCCCTGAAAGAACTCTTGTGTGGTTGTCTTCCTTCAGGATTTTATCTGCAATAAAATGTCTAATTAGCCCACGGGTATACAGAGTGACACACAGAGATCGAATCTATTCCCTGCTGAAGTTGTAGTAAAATTTTAACATATATTACTGTTAGTACTGTTAGAGTTTTATGTGTTAATTTGGACTGCATTCATATGAAATTTACAGAGAGTTGGGTAGTATTTCTGAGTTTAGGAGGACAGAGTGGTCATCTAAGATACTGCCATTCAAACAGATAATTCCTAACAGGAAAAAGAGACAGAGTCAAGAGATTTAGAGAATAATGTTCTTTTTTAAGCAAGAAAGTAAAAAGTAATTTGTAATTAAGTTAAATTTCTGGGCTGAATTTTGCTTTTACCCTACTTGTTTAAAAAATGGGGTAGTATTCCGTGTTGTGTGTATGTGTGTATAAAATTTAAAAAAATTAAAAAGAGAACATGTTGAGGCCAATCAATAACTTAAAAATTTATTGGACATTGTAGCCTATTTAAGTGGAAAAATTAGGTACCAGGGACTTAAAAATAGTAGTATGAAAAATTATGTTCATTGAAAACTATTTTTATCAGTTTAATAAATGACATCATAAAGCAATTATTGGTTAGGCCATCTGAAATTTAAATTAAGAAGAGAGTATATTTGCCGGGCGTGGTGGCTCATGCCTGTAATCCTAGCACTCTGGGAGGCCGAGGCGGGCGGATTGCTCGAGGTCAGGAGTTCAAAACCAGCCTGAACAAGAGTGAGACCCCGTCTCTACTATAAATAGAAAGAAATTAACTGGCCAACTAATATATATAGAATAAAAATTAGCCGGGCATGGTGGCGCATGCCCGTAGTCCCAGCTACTTGGGAGGCTGAGGCAGCAGGATTGCTTGAGCCCAGGAGATTGAGGTTGCTGTGAGCTAGGCTGACGCCATGGCACTCACTCTAGCCTGGGCAACAAAGTGAGACTCTGTATCAAAAAAAAAGAGTATATGTATGAATTTAGGCTTTGGATGTTTTTTTCTAGCTATTACCATGTGTGAAAAGATTTCTTTCCCAGTTCTTCCTCAACCCACCTTACACTCATTACTTCTTATTTTAGTTCCTAAGGTTTGATTCATTTCAGGTCTCTGAAATATGTGGTCATCTTTCATTCCTCTATCGCCTACTACCTATGAACTATTATTCATTTAGTGTCTGTGTTTACAAAATTATAAGCTGCAGGAGCACAGAAACGATGTTTTTCTCACTTCTATATTCTGAGGGTCTGGAACATACTAGGTACTCAGTATTTATTTAAAAACCCAGTAAATGTCAAATATGACTTGTGGTCTGGTAAATTCCACATGCTTGTGAGTATTTTTAATTATAGAATCATGTGGTAATTATTCTTTGGGATATCTGCCAATTAGTCCTACAATACCTCCTCCTCTCCCTCTCCTTCCAAATGGATGGGTTTGAACTTTTGCTTCTTCCTAAGATGGACTAACTGAATTTTTACCTTCCCATCTGAAACTAAAAACAGTAACCAAAAAAGGTAGAATTCTTTGCATCAGATAACAAACAGTAATGCTGAGAAACAGTACAGAGATCCCTGGAAGATGGTAAATAAATGAAGTGAGCCCTGAAACTTCCCTAGCTGACTGCCTAGTGAGTGCTTCCAGGCCACAGCTCAGGAAGGCGAAGAAGATCTCAGGAGGAGCCCAGTGGACTCAACTAGAAGATCATGGTGGTCGGAATTTAAGGGACAGAATACTAGAGCAAAAAGAGCTGCAAAGAGAGAGATCCCCAGAAATATGTAGAGGGATCCTCTTAAGAATACTTATCAGGCCTGGCGCGGTGGCTCACGCCTGTAATCCTAGCTCTCTGGGAGACTGAGGTGGGCGCCTGTAATCCTAGCTCTCTGGGAGGCCGAGGTGGGCGGATCGTTTGAGCTCAGGAGTTCGAGACCAGCCTGAGCAAGAGCGAGACCCCATCTCTACTATAAATAGAAAGAAATTAATTGGCCAACTAATATATATAGAAAAAAAAAATTAGCCGGGCATGGTGGCACATGCCTGTAGTCCCAGCTACTTGGGAGGCTGAGGCAGCAGGATTGCTTGAGCCCAGGAGTTTGAGGTTGCTGTGAGCTAGGCTGACGCCACGGCACTCACTCTAGCCTGGGCAATAAAGTGAGACTCTGTCTCAAAAAAAAAAAAATACTTATCAGTGCATATATGTAAGAAAACTACTCGAGGCTTAGGATAAACTGCATAGTATAGATGATGAGAAATAGTGCACAGTACTCACAGGGAGTACTTGTTTTCAGCCATGGGGCATTGGGTAAAATACTCAGCATGTTTTTGCCTCAACAGTGGGGAGTAATTAATGCTACTGATTAATGCTCTGGACGTAATCAATCATAAAAGCAAGACCTGAAAGACACAGGCTTTTTCTAAGTAATTTCGAACAGCAACCTAGAATAAAACTCTAGAATATTTATAGGAATACAAAAATATCCAACATAGGAAAACATATAGTGCCTGGCATCTAATCAAAGATTACCAGGCATTCAAAGAAACAGGAAAACATGCCCCCAAATTAGAATAATTGACACCAACCCAGAAGCAACACAAATATTAGAATTATCAGAGAAGGGCATTAAAACAGATTGTTATAACTGTATTCCATATGTCAAAAGAAGTTAAGTAGCATGATGGGAGATCTAAAAAAACAAGACCCACAAAGAACAGAGGTGGAAACTGTACTATCTGAGCTAGAAAATATACTAGTTGGGATTAATGGCAAATTAGATATTACAGAAGAAAAGATGATTGAACTTTAAAAGCATAATGAAAATTATTTAAAATGAAACACAGGAGGGGGCCAGGTGTGATGGCTCACACCTATAATCCTAGCACTTTGGGAGGCCGAGGCAGGAGGATCACTTGAGGTCAGGAGTTTGAGACCAGCCTGATCAACAGAATAAGACCTTGTCTCTTAAAAAAAAAAAAAAAAGAAAAAGAAAAAAATTAGCTGTGTGTGGTAGAGAGATCAGGAGTTTGAGGATACAGCGAGCTATGATCATGCCACTGCACTCAAGCCTGGGCAACAAAGCATGAGCCTATCACAAAAAACAAACAAAAAACCAAAAGCGAATGAATGATGTTTTTAGGTATGTGAAAGCTGAAAGAATTCATCACCAAATGAGTGGGCTTTTAGGTGCCTTATTGGGTACCAGTGATTAAGCAGACCTTAGGCAGACCGTAGCTAAACCAAACAGAATCTCCTAGGAATGTGGCATTTGGACCAAGAGAGTCATATAAATATGTGAAATTGGGGCCTACATGTGGTAGGCCGTGGGAACTGAGTAACAGAAGATTGTGAGCAAAGAAAGCAGAATAATCCCTGAAAATTGAGACATAAAGGTGAGAGAGACACTAATTTGGTTTCTGGTCTTCCAGTTTCCAGTTCCAGTCCTTTTCTGATCCTTCCTGAGACTAAGTTGCCGCTCTGCATTTGGGCTCTGTGGGAAACACCATTCTATCTTTACCATGTTACCTCTTTTTAAGCTAACTCTGGATGCATTTGGATACTCGTCACACACAAAAGGGGGGGACCAGTTCCAACTTTTCTTTAATTTTTTAGTATAAATAATTATGTTAAGGTTGTCACATTTAGGTAAGAGAATGGACAAAATAGTTAATGTTGAGGATTTAGCTTTTGTAGGCCCATTGTCTTTGGAATATTCAGAATGTTTTCTAGGTGAACTTTAGGGACTTTTGTTTCTGTTCAGTCGTGGAGCAAAAAGATGCCACAGCATCTGAGGTCAGTAAATGCCCTTCCTGACTATCTGGAGTATCCAGGAAGTCAGAAATTATTGAAAAAAACGAAGGGAAACAGTGACAAGTGCCTCTCAATGTTACTGTAAGAGTGTCCAGCAAAATTAGGGTCTAGGTATGTACTATTTGCTTTTCTGGTTCTCCACAAAATGCCCCCTCCTTCTGGTTGTTAACAGATAGAATCTTTGGTTTTTGCCCTTTTATTAATCTTGTGTAAGCTTTTTCAAAAAAAAATCACTAATATTTTAAAGTACTATCAATGTGATAGGTCCCAGCCTCTAATTCCTTCAGAGCAAGATTTTTTTTAAACAAGTTTTGATTCCTAAATTTGTCTGTGTCTCTAATCTGGTAGTTTTGCCTTACTTTTTATTGAATTCAACTGGATTGTAAAGCATGCCTTTGACGAGATATTTGCCGGTAAGTGTCTTAAATTGACTACTGGACTCTAATTTAGAATCTCAGAAAATTCTTTTAATAATCCTTTTTTATCCTCAATGTTCTTACATCTGACAACGTGTCTTGTGATTCTTTTTATTTTTCTTGCTTTCTGGGTGAAGTGACAGAATTTTAAAGTCTTCTTTTGAAGGTTCTGGTGATCCAAATACTGTTTGGGAGAGCTTTGACCTACATAGAATGGTTCTTTGTGCTAGAGAGCATATTTATTCCCAAGGTAACTCTGCTACAGAATCGCCCCTGTGAATGCATTGAAACTTGCCACTTGCCAGATCTTCTATTACACAAACACAATGGAGCAGCAGGCAGCCAAAAAGAAGTGAGGAAGAGTACATTGTTCTTGTACTTCCTTGAATTAAGAAGTTTTATTCATCTCAATGTTTTCTACAGATTCTTTAACAATAATATTGTGGGCAAGGATTTAGCAGCAACAGTTGATTGCTTGTGTGTTCATTCCCAATATGTTTGCTGTGTTAAAACACCTTTATACATTTTGCTTAATAGGTTATCTTTGCATATAAGATTTTTTTTCTTAGAGTTTTTTCAGTCATTTTGCTCCATCTAGTATAGCAGTACAGTCCTTTTAGAAATTTAAAGATATATTATCAGAATAGTTGTGTTTAAATTTATGATACATGTTTTGAAATATTTGCATTTATTAATATTCTATTTTGTGACCGACAGCAGAATATTTATGCCATTTGCTCTATCTCTTCAAGGGTTGGGTCATTTGCAGTAGACTTTTTCTAACCATTTCAGTATTTTAATGTAATTTAGGTATCTACCTAAAAATTAGAAAGAGTCACTTAATAAAATAAGCAGGGAATATTCTATGTGGTTATTAAGATCTGAATTTGAGGCTGTGTGATGTTCGTTAAAATTAATACTTTTTGTGAATATAGAGGTATTTTTATGTACCCTTGGCCTGTAGGAGGCAGCATGATCTAGTCTAAAATTTTTGTATCCTGAGTAAGGAAACTTAGGCCTTTGTCATTTTAAGAACTTTCACGTATGAAAATATTTGACTTCTGAATCATAGAGTTACACTGGGAATGAATAAAATAACAGCCGATAGTCACAAAGTCTTAGAGTAGGAGATTTTCTGATTATGTTATTCTCTTTGTGAATACTTAAAAAGCAGAAAGAATTATTGTGACTGCTGTAGCAGTAGAGAAAGTAATCCTTTTCATCCATTCTCTACTTGACTATCTCAGCTCTTGTGTAAATGCTCTACAAGCATTACTGTCCCTAACGGCAGCTTAGGGATCTGATATTTTTGCTAAAATACTGTGTTAAGTGTTTAAGTATAATTTGAATAAAATCCTAGTAAATGTTTTAGCTCTCCTATAGCTACTATTAAAAGCTATCTAAAATTGCTTGAAATGCAGGAGATGCATTGTGCCAATTTTTTCATTGTAATTGTGTACTTTTGCTATGTGATCATAGTGTACCTGTGTGAATATTGCTATAATTTATGGCTTCAGGAGAACAGGGATTGGGAATGTATTGTAAAGGGGCAGTGGGTAAGCTGCCATCCTTTAGTTGATCTATTTTCCTTTCTTTGTTCTTTTTCATGGTACCTGAGGAAATGCTATTTTAGTGGCTCACATCAGAATAGTTTAGTAAAAGGGTACTGCTCCTTGGTTCTTCTGGAATTGCCAGTCTTAGAAGAATTTATTCTGCTCACAACTCAAAGGTAGATTAGAAAGACAAAGGGAGGGGTGGGAGGGTTTATTTATAATCTTATTGATAAAACTGATATTGCTAATATTGTCATTAATTTAATTTTGGATCCGTTTCAGTCAAAACATAAAGAAAGTTCAGGTCATGCCCTTACACCCTTGAATGTACTTAATCTGGAAAGATTTGACCAACATAATAAAAAACTACACTGAAGGAATTGAATTGATAAATTCAGTTCAGAAGAATTAGAACTGCTTTGTATTCTAAATAAGTCCAGTGGATTCTTTTCCACAAGGGGATATAGCCCTTTGAAATGGACGTCTCTGTGAACAAATAATCTGGCATTTTCTTTTGTGAGCAGTCTGAGACTTCCTCCCCTTTTGTATTTGAGACACAAAGGTCTTCAGTCAGCTAATGAGCTGGGCTTCTTTTGCATTTTTGGTAAATGCTTATTTGTGCATTGTTTCTGCATTGATGGAGTGATATTTGGGACAAAATAAAAATGGGAGAACGTGAACTGGTATAACCTGTTCTGTGCTCTGTAATGAGCAAGAGTGTGCTTGAAGGAATTGAATTATTTGGAAATCTTTAGATTTTTAAAAAGCAAAATAAGGCTTATATCCTCTGTTTTTCATGTATTTCTATATTATGTCATTAGAAAGTTACTTAGAAAGTAAATATATAATTTCTACCAAGAAAACAGTGAAGCTTTAAGTATTCTATTTTGACATTGTTTATAGTTTGGGTTTTTTCTTTTTAACTAGAAATCAGAATTATTAATGTGTGAAGGAGAATCATTGTGAGACATTTTATATTTTAGTCTGAGTGTGCCTTGTCTTGTTTTTGTCCATTAACTTAATTCAGTGTTGTTACATCTGAAATAATAATGCCTAAAGATGTCATGATCCTCTTAAGATGAGGAATTGTGTAATTAGATTTTTTTTCTTTTTTTTTTTTTGAGATAGAGTCTCACTTTGTTGCCCTGGCATTAGCCTAGCTCACAGCAACTTGTGCTCAAGCAATCCTCCTGCCTCAGCCTCAGGGTAGCTGAGACTACAGGCACACACCACCATGTCCGGCTAATTTTTTATATATATATTTTTAGTTGTCCAGTTAATTTCTTTCTTTCTTTTTTCTTTTTTTTTTTTTCTTGTAGAGACAGGGTCTCACTCTTGTTCAGGCTGGTCTCAAACTCCTGAGCTCAAATGATCCTTCTGCCTCGGCCTCCCAGAGTGCTAGAATTATAGGCATGAGCCACCATGCCCAGCCTAGATTATTTTTCTTACTGCTTACTGTTCCTCATTTTGGAACCAGTTTATCCAATGCATGCTACAAGTATATATCACGAACAAACTGTAGTGTTTGTAGAGTGTGGAAGGAAATTTTTAATATCTAATTCCTGGGGTCTTTTGCAAGAAAAGACAGTCTGTGCTTGGTTTGTCAAATTAATATAGAATAATATATACTGTTAGAGCATTTAGTCAGCTTCTAGGATGTCTTCAGTGGACCCAGCACTCAAGGGTTGCATTTTGTGGGTGTTTTATGTGGGAATATGTATGTACGTGTTTGCTGGACTATTTTAATAAAATGATTAGTTTATCAGGCACCATTAAAAATATTACACTGTTGCTTATACCTAGGATTGCATGTAGCATATGCAAATTGTAATGGAAACCAGAAACAGGGTCCTGAGGCTGAAAAGCACTTTGGAGAGTGTCTAGTACCTCGATCTTCCAGCTCTACCTCCAGGAAGCAGGGTGAAAAGTTCTGCTATAGAAATTATTAATAAATAAATAACTAATACTTAAATGATGATAGAATTGTTTTCTTTTCTGTTAATGAATAGAACTTCCTTGTTTAAAATTTTTTCACTCAGTTTTTTTTTTCTTTCATCATTTTTACCATTTGTTTCCTTGGGAGTACTAACTTCAAGGTGAAATAACAAGTACAAATCAATACAAATTAACAGGAAAAAACTAATAGTCTATCCACCCCTCCCTCCCTCTTTTTTTGTGGCCTGTTATGCTTGTGGCTGTGACTTTTTAAAAAATTTCTAATATATATCATATGGTTGTATTTTCCGCTTATAAGATTCTCCTATGGGTGATGGAACTGATATCAGTATTTTATTTCACAGACATGTTCTGCAAAGAGTGTCGTGAATTTGGAACTAGTGATTTTATCCCATATTCTCTTTCAGCAGTAAGGGCAAAGACATTAATGATAGGGTCAGGGTTGTAATATACAGTTTCTAACTTTACATTCATTGTTCTCGATTTAATAGTAAAATGTCACATGTTTAACTGAAGTTAGAGGGAGCTTTCTTGTTTGGGAAGCAGTCATCCATTTTTTCAATGATAAAATCCTCATTTTCACAGATGAGGAAACAGGCTCATAGAGTTTAAGAGATTTGCGTAAAGTTTCTGTATTATTATTAGAGAAGAAACTAGGTCTTTGTACTGGAAATATCCATCCTTCTATATATAACTGTCCGTGGGAGAGGGAGAAATTATCAACAGGAGTGATGATACCTTCAGAAATATCTTGAATCACCAACTCATTAGAATTAAAAATTTTCAAGGATTTAGACAGCGGAAGGAGTTGGGTCAGCAGATACTTATTTGAAAAAATTTATCAGTTTTGGTTGGTTATAAATTGTGGCTATTTGGGGATGTTTTATTACTGCTATTTATAAGGTTCATAAAACATAAATTTAAGGCACTTACAGATGCTTCTGCATCTGGATTTATCCTTAAAAAATAAAGATTTGAAAAAGAAAGCAAATGAATTTAAAAATCTAAAAGTGTTTAAGAAATAAAATAGGCTATCTCATATCAATGAGAAACAAAAAAAATTGATTAGGCAGCTGACTTGATTGGTTGATTGACTGACGAACAGGGTCTTGCTATGTTGCCGAGGCTGGTCTTGAACTTCTGGGATCTTAAGATCTTCCCTAGGGGGAAGATCTTAAGATATCTTTCCCACCTCAGCCTCCTGAGTAGATGGGATTATAGGCATGAGCCACTATATCCAGCTCTATACTTGATTGAAAGTAATATTCAATATTTTCCTCCTGTTAACTTTTATGTTTTTTTGAATTCTCAATTTGGTATTATTTAAAAGAAGGAGTTCTTTTCAAAAGAAGTTCCAATGGTTACAAACTAGAGTATCATTCTCACAGTCTCAGATAGTTGCAGGGGCTTATAAAGACCTAAGGATGTGTGTAGGTTACTCGAGTATATTCAGTGTGAAAATGCACTGAGCACAGTGTTGGGGAGAGGGGAGATTTCCCCTTTCCCCCCGAAAGTTTACTGAAAGATCAACTCAGAATTAAGGCAGAGGAATAAAAGAAAGAGGTTTATTTACTATAAGCATGGAGAGAATCCCAGAGTGACTTCCCAATATCCCAGTGGGATCCAGATATTTTTAGACCTGCCTTTTAGAGGAGAGAGGGAGATGAGTAATATAGGTAATTCTGTTTAGGGGCCAGTAAATGGTTGGTAGGGAGGATGAATGGATGGAGCAAACAGATTGGATAGTAAATGATTCTCTTAGCAAATTAAATTAACCTGAGAGACAGATACTATATTTAAAATAATATTTTGGGCCAGGTCTGATTGCATTCTTGATTTTCTTTCCCAAGATAACAGGGAAGGGAGGTCAGTTCTTTTTGATATGTCCATCTGGTTTATGCAGATAGTTGGAAAGCCCCTTCCAATGCCTTTTTATCTGTAAGGGCCTTAATTCAAAATTTTCTTTATACCAAGGAGTCATATTTTGGGGTGAAATTTCCTGAGCTCCTTCAATACTATATGCACTTTTTCTTTATATATATTTTGCTTCCATTCGATGTTGGAAAAATAAAACACCCAAGGAGTGGCTATATTTCTTGAATGGTCAATCTTTAAAAATTTGATAGTTGACATTAGGTGGAATAATTATTTTGCAACTTTGCCCAACTCTTTCAACAGTTGAAGATTCTCTTTTTTACAAAATTTGTATTGAAAATGTCATTATGAAACAGCAGAAAGTATTATAACAATGTATATAAAGCAATATAAGACCCACTGGAGAGAAGCAACTATTTCCAGGGCAGTTTATAAAGTGGAAATGATGAAGTTGGAACTGGATTTCTGGAGGATTAATACGACGGAATTAAACAGGGAATGAGGGAGATAATATTTTGGGTGAGGGGAATAGCACCTGAATGATGCAAAGAGCTCAGAAACTATCCTTGACCACAGATTTTCATAATACTTTCTGAAATCTCCAATAGGGTTCTTCCTACATTATGCTGTACTTTTATGTACTTGGCGGTTATTATTTGGGGGAGCCTGAACCTTCAAGGGGAAGGACCAGTTCTTTCTTTTTTCCCCCACTGCTTGGTCTGTATAATAAGTAGCCAATAGATGCTTGCTGAATGAATGGAGACGTCAAAGACTGCACGTAGAAAACATCTAGCAGTTTTGTGGGGCTCTAGAATAAGGCACGGAGTGGGCATGAGTTAAGAGCTGGATACATACGAGTTTGCAGTTACATTTTTTATGCCATGCTAAAGAGTTTGGATTTATATTTTAGGGAGTCATTGAGGATTTCTGAGAGGAGAGTGGGAGTAACATGATCAAATTTATGATGTAGAAAGTCAATAATTGTAAGCAGTGAAGAAGAGAGACTGGAGTAGGGAAGAGGCAGACATTGGCTCAGAGGCTGTTTCAAGAGTTTAAGGCTAAGTAAGATGTGGGATATGTACACACTAGGAGGTGTGCAGGACAATCTAGCTGTCGGGAGAAAATATTAGAACTTATGTTTATTCTTAAAAATAAGCTATACTACATTTATTAAATATATTGAAAAATTAAGTCTTATTAATACTTTAGTATATATACTGATGGTGGCCTCCTAGCCTGACAGTGGGTAGATAAGGCTTCCTGAAAGAGAGTGGGAATTTCCCCACTCAGAGGGGATGGCAGTGCTTTGTGTTCTTTTTATTTATTATTTATTATTTTATTTATTTATTTAAATTTTTTTTGAGACACAGTCTCATTGTGTTGCCCGGACTAGAGTGCCGTGGCGTCAGCCTAGCTCACAGCAACCTCAAACTCCTGTGCTCCAGTGATCCTCCTGCCTCAGCCTCCCAAGTAGCTGGGACTACAGGCATGTGCCACCATGCCTGGCTAATTCTTTCTATGTATTTTTAGTTGGCCAATTAATTTCTTTCTACTTATGGTAGAGATGGGGTCTCGCTCTTGCTCAGGCTGGTTTCGAACTCCTGACGTTGAGCAATCCACCCGCCTCGGCCTCCCAGAGTGCTAGGATTACAGGTGTGAGCCACCTCGCCGGGCCGCTTTTTGTTCTTTGCTTTTAGCATTTTGCTAAACGTTGCAGTTCATGTTTGCTTGGTTTAGTGGATTTATGGAATATGTTGTCTTAGCTTTATCACAGAATAATATGTGAGTGTAAAACACTCTAAGAAACCACAGTTAGGACAGGTGGAGTGGCTCATGTCTGTAATCCCAGCACTTTGGGAGGCTGAGGTGGGAGGGTTGTTTGAGGCCAGGAGTTCAAGACCAGCCTGGGCAATATAATTAGACCTTTTTTTTACAAAAAGAAAAGAAGAGAAGAGAGGAGAGGAGAGGGAGGGGGGATGGAGGAGGGGAGAGGAATAATGAAATGAAATAATGAAATGAAAAGAAATTATTCAGGCGGAGATAGCACATGCCTGTAGTCCTAACTACTTGGGAAGCTGAAGCAGGAGGATTACTTGAGCCCAGGAGTTTGAGGTTACAGTGAATTATGATCATGCCACTGCACTTCTCCAGTCTGGACAACAGAGATCCCATCTCTTAAAAGATATTAATAAGAAAAAGAAATCACAGTTTGAAGGTGAGGCTAAAAATGTGAGTGAACTCTGAGTATATAGTAGGACTTTTACTTCTAGTAATTCTGAGCCACATTACGATGCAAAAGCAATGATTATCTAACCAGATATCACAATAAGGTGGCCAAGAAAAAGTAAAAATCGATTTATCACAGAGATTCTTTGAATTCTGACTTTACATCCACTGTTATTAAGCATGAACTTTGCCTTAAGTTTTATCAAATTTTGAAATATTAACTAATATGAGGCAAATATCTAAAATGCTTTTCATTTTATTTTTGTATCATCTTATCAAAAGTCCTTATTTTTATGTATTTTGTAACATACCAGTACAGTAGTACCTGTATAGAATTTGTAAATGTACATATTCTAAGTGCAGATACAAAAGGTTTCAATGGATTACATGACAAAAAAATTTGAGACAACTGGCTCAGTTTAAAGAAAGGTGCTGAAAAACTAAGGCGAAGGAGGATTGGTCATTTGAGGATCTATTTAGATTCTAGTAAGTACCAGTGATTATGTGGTTTCCTTTGCCTGTGTTATGTGATATAATGTTGACAGTAATCCTGTGAAGTAGATACTGCCATTTTATGGTAGGCAACACTGAGGCTCAGTGAAATGTGATAACCTGCACGCGATCATGATCACTGTGTTGGAGATTCAGTATTTCAGCCTCAATCTCTTACCCAAGCTCTTTCTACATATTGTTTTTTAATGAATTAACTGGGCATTTGAAAATGCCATTAGCTGAGATAAAGAATACAAGTAACTGATTTTCTCCAGTAGGTTACTAGTTGAATTTTTTAAAATAAGGATGTATTTATATTACCTCTACCTGAGACATCTAACACATGCATGATGTGTGTTGTTTGTTTCTGTGTCTGGGATCCATAACTTATCATGTTCAAAGTTTATATTGATTTTTCTAAGTTTCTGTTTGACAATAAAGTATTCAGCTAGGAAAAAATATTTTTTCCTGTGAGAAATTATCATATTTTGAATTAGAAGCATGTGGGGAAAAAGCCCATAATAACTTTGTAAGTAATTAAAACTAGTATAGATACAAAATTTACTGATTTATTTTTCACACTCTTTTTCAGATGAAGATTTTCACAGCTGTTTATTTATTTATTTATTTATTTTTGAGACAGAGTCTCACTTTATTGCCCAGGCTAGAGTGAGTGCCGTGGCGTCAGCCTAGCTCACAGCAACCTCAAACTCCTGGGCTCAAGCAATCCTGCCTCAGCCTCCCAAGTAGCTGGGACTACAGGCATGTGCCACCATGCCCAGCTAATTTTTTCTATATATATTAGTTGGCCAATTAATTTCTTTCTATTTATAGTAGAGATGGGGTCTCGCTCTTGCTCAGGCTGGTCTCGAACTCCTGAGCTCAAAGGATCCGCCCACCTCGGCCTCCCAGAGAGCTAGGATTACAGGCTTGAGCCACCGCGCCCGGCCACAGCTGTTTATGATTCATGATATGTCCAAGCTAGTAATAAAAGTTTTCAAATGATTTCTTCAGTCATAGACGCTCACAAGTTGAAGCAAAATGCCACAATACTTCAGAGCCTTTTTTACCTGATGAGTTGAGTAGTATCACTTCTATTTATTCATCTGTTTTTTTACTCCTTCTGACATCTTCATGCCAGGTAGTTTATCTGCTGTGAATTTAGCAGAAGTGGAATTTGAATCCACATATTTTCACAGAGCACTGACAGCAAGCTCCTGTAAAACAAACAGTCCTTCCTGGGGGAATTTCAAGAATGTTACACATTTTTTAAATGGAAGTATCTGCTGTGCATCTCTGTTCCCACAGTTTATGCCCTTTTTGCCTTATAGCTGTTATCCTTTCTTTTCGTTTTTTTAACAGTTCTAACGGTGACCTTTTTAGTTATGGATTTAGTTTGGTTTCTGCCTAATATCAGGTGGTTTATAACAAGTAAATACTGCATATCTGTGATGAAAAAGTTGGTATGAAAATTACTTTTCCATTCTCCATGTGGCAGCCTTAAATGCCATCACAGCTTGTCTCGTGTTTTGCCTTTTTTTTAGGTGGGTGTCAAATACAATGGTGCATGCAAAACTTTTAACCCAAGGTCTTTCCCTTTTCTGGTTCAAGGCAGTTAACTTTCATTATCATTCATTTATATGCTCTTTCCAGAGTTTACTTACCTTTTACATTATTGCCATTTAGACCCTACTGTGCACTAGCTTTTGCCTTCTCCTGTTTCTTTTTTATCTATAGGAAGCCATTATATACTTTTATTTAAAACTAAATTAAAAAAATAAAATAAAACTAAATTAGATTTTTGTACAGATAAGTTTCCAAATATTTCTAAAAGTAGATAAAAGACTGGAGGCAAAATGCTTGGGGACCCTACATACCTGTTGCCTTCCCACCCAATTATTGCAAGAAAGTAGAAGCAGGGTCACAATGAAGGAGAGAATGCAACCAACATTTGCCAGGCACAGTGCTCAGCTGTTTACTAAATATGATGAAATGTATTATCCCCATTTTACATTGATGTAAGCTGGGCTTCAGATTATTTACATAGCAGGCTCTCTAAGGTTGTATCACTAGTAACTGACAAAGTGGGAATTCCACACCATGATCTCTGACTCTAGTATTGTTGCTATAATTTTTCTTGAAAGAGAGAGCATATATATATTTAAAAAAGCCTGTAGCCGGGCACGGTGGCTCACGCTTGTAATCCTAGCACTCTGGGAGGCCAAGGCAGGAGGATTGCTTGAGCTCAGAAGTTTGAGACCAGCCTGAGCAAGAGCAAGGCCCTGTCTCTACTAAAAATTAGCCAGGTGTGGTGGCGCACACCTGTAGTCTTGGCTATTTGGGAGGCTGAGGCAGGAGGATCACTTGAGCCCAGGAGTTGGAAGTTGCAGTGTGCTGTGATGATGCCACTGCACTCTACCCAGGTGACAGAACAAGACTCTTTTTTTTTTTTTTTTTTTTTTTTTTTGAGACAGAGTCTCGCTTTGATGCCCAGGCTAAAGTGAGTGCTGTGGCATCAGCCTAGCTCACAGCAACCTCAAACTCCTGGGCTCAAGTGATCCTGCTGCCTCAGCCTCCCGAGTAGCTGGGACTACAGGCATGAGCCACCATGCCCAGCTAATTTTTTCTATATTTATTAGTTGGCCAATTAATTTTTTTCTATTTATAGTAGAGACAGGGTCTCGCTCTTGCTCAGGCTGGTTTCGAACTCCTGACCTTGAGCAATCCTCCTGCCTCGGCCTCCCAGAGTGCTAGGATTACAGGCATGAGCCACCGTGCCTGGCCTAGAACAAGACTCTTGTCTCAAAAACCAAACCAAACCAAACCAAAAAAAACCCACAAAAACTTAGCACAGTGTCCATCACGCAGTAGTGTTTAGTAGGTGTAGGTTCCCATCTCCTTTGCTGAACGTTTCTGCCATTCAGTGAAGCAATGAATGAGAAAGATGTAAAGGGAATTAGCTGCAGTGTTTCCCCTTTTTAGGACAAGGAGCAATTTGAAATGAAATGTGTTATGGAACTATGCTTTTTTGGTCCCATTTTGGCTAGCCTGGAGGGGACCACTCACAGAGTTTTTCTATATTGAATGAAAGTAGGAGCCAACAGAAAGCTGTAGAAGGAGTTAATTTGACACCTTCTTGATAACAAGGGGTCACTACAGATTTGTTTGAAGGGCTTTTAAAAATTGCTTGTTTTTAAAATAATTAAGTGGTTCTGGAGCTCAGCTTCGCATAATGCCAGGAGACTCCTGAGGCTAGGAAAGCAGTAAGGGGGGTGTCTAACATTTTTGGGGGCAGCAAACTTGGAGATACATTCAGTAGTCTTGAGTGTCATCAGGGCCCGAGTGTGACTGGATTCCTGGACTGCCATTCACATATGCTAGGTTGTGAACGCTCCTTCATTTCCCCCAGACTTGTGCAGTACGATGGCTTTAGTCTACTCGGTGGATAAAGTCAAAGGAGAGATCATTTTATATTTGCACGAGTCTTCGAGTCTCTTTGCAGTCCCATCTATGTTATATTTTACCATTTTTAAAAAATGTTAGCAAATGCAGTGGCTTTGGAATTGATGGCTCTTCTGGAAATGAAGTTCCTCTTCATAAAAACAAACTTTGGGAAGGAGACGTCGAAGGATGGAAACCAAGGGGAGGATCTTAGTCCTGCCTGGTGGCTGTGGAAAGAACATTGTTGGCTGAGGAAATGAATGGCTCTTACCTAGTCGGTCCCTTGAATTCAAGGAGGCGACATCTGCGTCATGTGAATCTTGCTGCCACTAGGTGGCAAGAGAGAGGCAAGAATTCTAGGCAGACCTCCAAGATTAGGGAGCCTGGTCAACTGTACCTGCAGGGGTGGGAGGTAGAGTGTGGGCAGTCAGGGTGCCAGGGGGAAAGAATTTATGCCTTAGAGTTTATTTCTGTGCCACTTATCTTTATCCTTCCCCTGGGGCTGAAATTTATTACTTAGGATGTGTCATCTTAAAGGCATGACTCATTAGCTGTTGGAAACTTTGGAAAGCTCTGCCATTGAGGAGCTAAGGCACGGTCATCCCTGTTTATAAATGTAGACATAGAGGTTCATAGAGGCTGGCGTTCCCAGGATCTCACAACTATTAATAATTACTGGCCAGTCTTGCTCTTTGAGTTCTAATTCTGTGCCAGT